>SJYC01076470.1:0-39306 GCA_006408675.1 Madoqua kirkii
GGGGGGGGGGGGGGGGGGGCTGGGGGCAGTGGTGGTGGCCTGGGATCCAACTTAGCCATCAGCTTCAAACGACCTGGTCAGTCCAGGTGACCCGGCTCTCGGCCCAGCCCGAGCTCTTTGTTTGGGGGTGAGGCTGGTGGCGGGCTGCCCCCCTGGCTGCAGTGGTGGGCCCGCATTGTCAGCTTGTTGCTTCTTTCCCCAAAGAGGATCTGGTTACAAAGAGGAGCTGGAAATGTCTTTGCACACAAGCAGAGACACGGCGGCCCTGCAAAGGCCCCAGGGTAAGGATTAAAGAAAAACAAAATAGAAACCCTTCCATCTCTAATTAGGGTCTTCATTTGCCAAAGTGCCATTCCCCAGCAGGAGAATTTACATTCAGGCCGTTGCTTGGAGTTACTTGGAAAACGTCTCCCAGCAGGTTGGTTCCTCAGCTCGGGTGCCTTTGAGCCAATAGTTTCTGGTTACTTGGAGGGGAGCTGCCTGCATATTGTTTTAACTGGCCTGGCTTCAGCAGCCAGCTTAGCTGTGTGAACAATCTCCCATTCAGAATCCGCAGATAAAAGCACAGTTTGGTTGAAAAATCTTTTCCCCTCCCGCTTTTTTTTTTCTCTAAACTTGGGAATTATAGGTTTTGGAACTGGCACTATTTCTCTCATACACAAGCGTGTTTTCCCCTCCGCCTTGGTTCCCTGCCAACAGAGGCTACATCCTGGAGTGCCGCCAGCCCCCACTTCCTCGCCATTCACACCGTGGGGCCGGTGGCAGCTGGCCACGGAGGCCAACAGGAGCTCCCCGTTTGCGAGAGGTCGACCGCAGAATAGTGCAGCCAGCCTGCTGGACCCCTGCAGCCGGCCTCTGAACAGCCTCGGAACTTTCTGTGTGGTTCCATATCATTCTTTGCATCCACAACAGCACATCTTCCAACACAGGGAGTCGAGAGCCCAGCCTGGGAAGCAAAACGTTCTCTCCCTTTCTGGAACTCTCAGGACAACAGTAAATTCTAAACCGAGACCAAGGAGTAGGATGTGTTTGCATGACTTTCTACGTGTAAGAAAAAATGTTAGCGGGTGATGAATTAAGGAGCAAGTGCAAAAGAGAGAAGAGACATCAAAAGCCCAAGGCCACAAACAGAAAAAGAAGAGAGAATCTGGATCTCAACTCAGTTAAAAAACGAGCAAAAGACTTGAACAGTCCTTATCCAAAGCAGATATACAAATAGCCAATGAGTACAAGAAAAGGTGAGCAACATCACTAATCACTGTGTGTGTGTGGGTGTGTGTTGAGTGCTAGGTCACTTCGGTCATGTCCAACCCTGTGCGACTCCATGGACTGTAACCCACCAGGCTCCTCTGTCCATGGCATTCTCTAGGCAAGAAAACTGGACTGGGTTGCCATGCATTCCTCTAGGAGATCTTCCTGAGCCAGGGATCAAACTTGCGTCCCCTACATCTCCTGCATTGGCATACAGGTTCTCTACCACTTGGGAAGCCCTCACTAATCATTAGGAAAATGCAAATCAAAATCACAATGAAAAAAATCACCTCACACCCGTAAAGATGACTATGAGAAAACAAAACACAAGAAGCCTTGACAGAATGTGGAGAAAACTGAACCCCTGTTCATTACTGGTGGGAATGCAAAATGGGGCAACTGTTGTGGAGAATGGTGTGGTGATCCCTCAAAGAGTTAGGCACAGAATTACCATGTGGTCCAGCATTTCTGTTTCTGGGTATAGACCCGAAAGAACTGAAAGTAGGGTCTTGCAGAGACATTTGTATATCTGTGTTCATAGTAACATTATTCACAGCAACTGAAAGATGGAAACACCCCAGTCATCCATTGAGCGATGAATGCATAAACAAACGTGTACACACAAAGATATTACTCAACCGTAAAGAGGAAAGAAATGCTGATACGTGCTCCAACATGGACGCACCTTGGAGACATTATGCTGAGTAAAAAGCATATGAAAGGACAAACATTACTTGACCCAACTGACATGAGGCACCTGGAGTCATCAAATTCACAGAGACAGAAAGGAGAGTGGTAGCTGCCAGGGAGGGGCTAGGCACCGGGTGGATGGGGAGCTGGTGTTTAAAGGGTACAGAGTCTCAACTGGAGACAAGGAGAAAGTTCTGAGATGGACGGTGGTGACGGTCACACAAGATGTGAAAGTACTTCATGCCACAGAACCATACACTTGAAAATGCTTAAAACGATAACAGCGTTAGTCGCTCAGCCGTGTCCGACTCTTTGCGACCATAAGGACTGTAGGCCATCAGGCTTCTCTGTCCACGGCATTCTCCAGGAGAGAATACCAGAGTGGGTAGCCTTTCCCTTCTCCAGGGGATCGTCCCAAATTAGGGATTGAACCTGGGTCTCCTGCACTGCAGGCAGATTCTTTACCGTCTGAGCCACCAGGGAAACTCCATATATACATACAGAACCACAAAGCAGAGAGAAGATTCAGGGTAGAAAGAATAAACGCCACAGGGGAAGGGAAATTAGAGCCCCTGTTTGTGTTCATGTTGGCCGGGCAGGTTCTACCAAGTACCACTTTAGTTCAGTCATGTAAAAATCCTCTTGGAGTCGGAGTCTACATTTTAAGACCTCTTTGAGTTTATTCCTCTATTTTACTTAAAGTGCCTCAGAACAGCAATTTATGGCAACATCTTAGAATTGTCCAAACTGGGATTCTGCGTCTAGGCCTGAGCACTCCCATTCCCTCCACTGTGTGCTCCTCTTTTGCACACCTCTCGACATGCTCCCTGGAAATGCCCTCCCTGCCAAAGGGCTCTTCTGTCCACTAAAACCACGAAGTCCAGTCTAGTCGCTCTTTCTGGCCACCCTGCCCCGGGACACGGCAAGGGCTCTGCTATTCCTGCCGGCCCCACTCTTGGAGTTTCCTTCCCTCCTGGAGTTTCTTACCCAAACCCAACCATCCTTGAGAGTTCAGTTTCCCTCTTCCGGAAGCCTTTGCTTGCTAACACACCACCAGTCCAGAAAGACTTTTAAGAGAAAGTGATGTATGAGCCAAGACCTGAAGGAGTCGGTCCTGAGGCTCTCTCCATGCTGGCCTCGCTGTGCCCAGAGGGTGGCTGGAGCCTTGTGGACATCCTGAAGCTGCCTGCTAAAGGCTGAGGGATCAGGGCAAGCAAGGCAGAGGAGTGTGTGGGACGCTGTAGGTCTCAGACTTCAGGTGACATTTACATTCCTATACACATCCACACCTGCGGTCACAAATCCCGGCCCGATAACTGAACAGACCTCCTCGGTAACAGAAAAGATTAACCGGCTCCCTAGATTATCGCAGCCACAGAATGCAGACAAACCACAGAACTGGAGAATCAGCCTCGAGTGGTGAGAGACAGTTAAGTTTCCCAATCCTATGAAAGCTGCCAAGGACAGTCTCTGGCACTTTTTGTTGTTGCTCAGTCACTAAGTCGTGTCCAGTTCTTTGTGACCCCATGGACTGCAGCACGGCAGGCTTCCCTGTCCTTCACCGTCTCCCAGAGCTTGCTCAAACTCATGTTCAATGAGTCAGTGATGCCACCCAACGATCTCATCCTCTGTCACCCCAAGGGGTGAAAACCCAACCACAGTCTTCTGAAGAATGGCTAAATGCAAGGCAAGAGCCATCGCCTGTGTGGTCTCCACCCGCCAGCCCACGCCCATCTCACTGAGTTCTGTCCTGAGAACACACGAAAAGAAAATAGTCCCCATTCGTGCTACGTCCAAGTCAGACAGGCCTGGCCCTGGGGAGGAAGGCGAGGCAGAAAACCCAACGGGTTCAAGTGAATCAAGACTCCTCTCTTTCCTAGTTTCTTCAAGTCACGTGACTGACAACCTAACAGGGCCAAAGTAAATCATCACACCACATTAACTTCTGCATGTTGAGGTGGATCAAGACTCTCAAGAGAGCCGGCTCAGACCCTGGATCACCCTGCAGCGCACGTGGGTGATCCGCAACCCCCAGAGCCCAAGCCAGACCCTGAACAGTTCATGATCTCCTGCTCCCACTGGTAAGAATACGGTTTGGAGCGTGTATTCTGCCCCCCAAAACAGGACATGGTGAGGATGACATTCTTGAATATAGAGAGCTTGTGCCACCATCGTATGTTCCAGACTCATCATCTGAGCATGCAAATGAGAGGGACCGTTTTGGGTAGCTTTGTAAAAAGGAGCAAAATTGAGTTTTCATAAAAAGGGCAAATGAGCAAGAGAAAAAAGAGGAAGTATGATCAAAATATGATAAAAGGCAGGTGGCTTAGTGGTAAAGAATCTGCCTGCCAATGCAGGAGACACAGGAGATGCAGGTTGGGTCGCTGGGTAGGGAAGATCCCCTGGAAGAGGAAATGGCAACCCACTCCAGTGTTCTTGCCTGGAGAACCCCATAGACAGAGGTGCCTGGTGGGCTACAGTCATGGGGTCACAAAGAGTCGGACACGACAGTGTGACTAAGCACCCACACACGCAGAGCCAGGTAGGAAATTTACAGCTGGAGAAACAACCAGTTTCCCACATGCCTCTAGTTCAGGAAGCCCAAGGCAGAAATTATCATTTGGGCTCTGAGGGAAGGGGGCAGGCTTGATATCTGAAAGGTGAGTTCGCAGGGGACATTTCATTTTTCACTGCCTAGCAGCCCTCCCAGATCATTGACATTGCCTGTCTCTACAAATCATGTGAGAGGCTCCACTCCTCTGCGTTATTCAACAAAGAGCGAAGACAAAAGTCAAGCCGGGAGGCGGGGCGGGGTGACTGCTCCGCCATCTGTGGTCCTGAAAGAGTGAACAGGTACCACCCGGGCCACCTTGGGTCCTGGGACAGGAAGCAGGGCCCTCTACACAGATTCCATTCTCTGTTGACCCTAAAGACACGGTCTAGCAGAAGAAGTCACCCCCAACCTGGCAGTCCCACGACCTTCCTCAAAGCAGCCTCCTCTCCCTTGCCCTCTCCTGCCACTCTCTTCCAATTGTAAGGGGCTCCGGCTTGATTCTTTCCTTCGTGTTAGAAAGGCTCCCAAGCTCTCACCAGTCTGTGATCTCTACATCCCATCCAAGCCCACCGGGGCATGCGAGACCCGTGCACGCGTACACACATACTCAGGCCCAGAGCCGCACTGGGCCCAGGGGAGGCTTCCCTCTGGGCAGGCAGTGAGGGTCAGAGGCCTGGCTCGAAGGAGCCGCTCATTGTGTGGCCGCCTGGGGCAGGCAGCGCGAGCGCCCGGAGGGGAAAGGTTCCCTTTGAAGCACATGGCGCTGAGCGCTTCCCAGTGACCATGGAAACAGGCGCAGTGGGTTCCCAGCCTGAGAACCAGCGAGAGCAGCCTCGATTCAAACGTCAAACACGCACGGGGGTCTGAAAGGCAGAGGCGGGAGGGGCAGGCGGCCCACGGGGGCTGGCAGGAACTGAGCGGCTCCCTGGTAGGAGAATCTGGCCAGTGAAGCCCAGCAGGTTCACAGGGTTTCCTTTTCATTCCCGAGGCTTTCTTCTCGCTCCCGTCACTGCCCCTCGGGTCCCATTCAGCACCTCATCAGATCAGTAGAGCCGGCCCTTTGGCTGGCCTGCTGGCGGCGGGGCCTGCAACCCGAGGGAGGTGATCAAAGGAGCCGCCCAGTGCTCCCATCTCCCTCCTGCCTCCTCCTCGGATGAGGCCCTGCCAAGGTGATCCAGTGGAAGCCGCGGGGGTGGGGGGTGTGGGGCAAGGAAGAGAGGCAGCTTTCACGTCTGCTGTTCTCTTCTCAGAAGAGACACGGGCATGGTTTGAATGGAGAAGACACAACACTGCCAGGTCAGAGTTACCTCCTTCAAGGATGTCCCTGCTCTTAAACCAGGTGACCCAGAAACCACCTAGACTGATGCGCTCGGGGGCACCTGGACGCCGCCCTCGGAGCCTCACGCCCCTGAGACTTGCTGCTTCCGCAGCCTCTCTTAGTTGTCCACCTCCCAACCCTTGAGATGCAGGAAGTTACGCGGAACAAGTTATCTGCGATGCTATGCCCCATCTCTTCAGGGTTCCAATTTAATAGTGATGTGATTAGAGTCTGTTAAAGAGGAAAGATCTTGCCCTGACTGATGAGAATCTTTTCTCTTGGGTGGGACTGAATCAAAGTTCAACAGCATCCTGCTGGGCACCGGGCCAGGGCCAAGTGAGAGAAGTGAGCCCACTTCTCAGCCTGGCCTCGTGGCCGCCACTGAGCAGGGCAGGCTTTCGCCCTGACCAGCGGCTCCTGCGGAAGGTGGTGTTTGGACAGGCCTGTAATTTGAAAGGCCTGTTAGGTACCTTCTCCCTTTCTTACCTTTCTTGGGCTGCCAAAACATTTACTTGACTTCTTAACTCTAAATCTCTGAAACACACCTGCATTGCCTGAAACAGGCAATTTTCTTAGTTTCTCTCATTTGGAGAAGAAAGCCCAAGCTAAGCAGAGATGACAACAGCACAGAGGGATAAAGAGGGTGGGGGCCTGGGAAGAGATGAGGCTTTATATAACACCGGCTTCCTAACAGAATGCAGTGCTTAAGAGACGGGTGCATACTGCATTTGTTTTTTATTTTTTACTTTTTTTTGGTGGGGGCGAGTTAGTTTGCAGGGCAGTGAGCATAGATGAAAGCAATTCTGCAAAAGGTAATCCTTTGGCAAAACAAACTGATTATATTTTGACCTTTAGGGGAAGAGTCCATTTCCATGTCAAGTAAACAGTCTGTGTGGTAGCCTCCGGTCATCCGTCCATCTACCTAACATACTTGTGATAGAAAAGCCAACTGCACTGTAATACAAGCGGAGGAACTGAAGACTGTATAATAGGAAAAAGGGGTGTGTAAACAACAAATAGTATTTTCAGGGTCTTAGCTGAATTTCAGATGCCATAAATGATGCGTGCATGTGCGCTCAGTGATGTCCAACTCATGGACTGCAGCCCACCAGGCTCCTTGGTCCATGAAATTATCCAGGCAAGAATACTGGAGTGGGCTGCCATTCCTTCTCCAGGGGATCTTTCCAACCCAGGGATCGAACCCCTGTCTCCTACGTTGGCAAGCAGGTTCTTTACCACTGGGAGCCACCAGAGAAGCCCTATAAATGACAAAAATAACTGCAAAAAAGGTCCCCCCCTCGCTTTTCTCAGCGCTTCTGACCTCATGAAAAGAACTTAGGAAAAGAACCTCACGTCTAGCAAGCGAGACGCCTCTGCACCACTGGCTCCCACTGCCACATGCGCCTGTCTATCAGCCCTGGTTTCGGCGGGGACTTTCTGAAGCACATGCTTGCCGAGGCTGAGTGGTCTGAAGTGAGGCCTTGCAGGCCGGCGGTGGTTACAGCCAGAACTCAGCCCGTGCTCTTGGGAGGCCGTCATCCCGGTCGATGACTCTCGACCCCAAAGATGCCTACACCCTCTCTGTAGAACAAGGGCGCAGCCAACAGTCAGGGAGTTCCTTTCACAGTGCTGGTGCTCATCGGCAAAACCTTTTAAGAGAAAAATTATTTTGGAAACATTTTTCAAGACCCTGAATGTTCTAAAATGGGACTTGTGAGCTGCTGTCTTCTCCAAGGCACTAAGAGCACAGTGGAGGTGGGCGCCTTGCTGACAGCTATCACTCGCCCACACCCTTCCTGTAGCACTTCAAAACCGGCTCTTCCTTTCCCTTCGTTTGGAGAGACTGTCTTGTCTTCTCTACTTAAGCCTGAGAAATCAGGTCCCTGAGCCTGGTCAGCGGGGGTACCCATGTTCATAGGCATCTGCTGGGATTCTGGCAAGTGGCAGGCCAGTGTTTTTCCTGGCCCTCTGTTAGCTTTAAGCTTCTTGAGGGGGAAAGAGGGTGAATTCTTTATTACAGATCCCAGAAGGGCCTTAAATATATGGCCAATAAGGACAACTAGTGGGTCTCAGTGGAAGAGAGAGCTTTCCTTCTAGTGATAAACTATAATGGAAAAGAATGTGAAGAGGAATATATATGTGTGTAACTCATCACTGGCTATACAGCAGAAAGGAACACAATACTGTAAATCAACTATTCTTCGATAAAATTTAAAAGAAAAGAAAAAGAGCTTTCCAATGATTTCTTTGGCATAATACTAAAAGAAAATATCAATCAACTGGACTCTGCTGAAATTTAAGCTTTTTTGCTCCAAAGGACACCATCAACAAAGTGAAAGAAAACCTTCAGTATAGGAGAAAATATTTGCAAGTCGTATATCTGATAAGGGACAGGTATCAAGGATATATGAAGAACTCAGGATCTGAATAGCTATTCATATTTCTTCATAGAAGATATGCAAACTTTCAATAAGCACATAGAAGAGATGCTCAATATCATTATCCAACAGGGAAATGCAAAGCAAAACCACAGAGATACCACTTCATACCCAGTAGGACGGCTGTAATCAAAAAGACAGATAATAACAAGTGTTGGCTAGGATTTGGAGGAATCACACAGTGCTGGCAGTAGTACAGGATGTCCGGCCCCTTGGGAAAACAGCTTGGTAGTTCCTCAAAGGCTAAACAGTTATCATATGACCCAGCAATCCCACTCTTGGTTCCCTACCCAAGATAGATGAAAACCGATACCTACACCAGATCACGCACACAAATGTTCACAGGAGCATCACTCTAGTAACCCCAAAGCAGAAACAATCTAAATGTTTTTATCCGTACATCGCTGGATAAACAAGCAATGAACACACACAATGAACTATTACTTGGCAATAAAAAGAAAAGATGCGCTGACAGCTTACTCCCACATGGATGAACCTTGAAGACATCACGCTAAGCAAAAAAGAAACATACGGAGGTTCACGTTCTGCATGATTCTATGTGTATGGAATGCCTGGGATGGAGGAGAGATCATGACTCAGTGGTACGAGGCTTCTTTCTGGGCTGATGAAAACGCTCAGACATCTGATAAGGGACTTCTATCCATAATATATAAAGAATATGAAAATATTAAGACTGACAGTGGGTGATGGTGGCCCAAGTCTGTGAAGGTACTAACGTCCACTGTGTGTGCGCACGTGTGTGCTCAGTCGTGTCCGACTCTTTGTGGCCCCATGGACCGCAGCCTGCCAGGCTCCTCTGTCCATGGGATTTCCCAGGCGAGAATACTGGAGTGGGCTGCCATTTCCTTCTTCAGGGGATCTGCCTGACCCAGAGACTGAACCCGTGTCTCTTGCATCTCTTGCACTGGCAGGTGGACTCTTTACCACTGAGCCACCTGAGAAGCCCCCCCAAAACCACTCTATACTTAGATAAAAAGAAGCCTTTGTGTGGGAACAACCTGATCAGTCATTTTTTTTCTATTTCTGTGTAGAGTCCAATCATCTGAAAACTTATTTCTTGAACAGAAATGTGTAGAAAATTTTTGATAAGGGAAAGATCTTGGGCATTTCAAAGTTGAAATAGGCTTGACTGGCACTTGGTTTTAACCACAGTATACACCTCCTAGAAACACGTGTGTGTGCTGAAATAGAGTGAAACTTGGATATGATGATGAATAGATTCTGAAAGCAGCTCCCCATGCTGACAGAGTTGGGGCAGGGCTATGATATACTTAAGGGTTTCCTGGTGGCTCAGATGGTAAAGAATCTGCCTGCAGCGCAGGAGACCTGCGTTCAATCCCAGGGTCAGGAAGATCCCTTGGAGGAGGGAGTGGCAACCCACTCCACATTGCCTGGAGAATTCCAGGGACAGAGGAGCCTGGCGGGCTACAGTTCAAAGGGGTGCAAAGAGTCAGATACGACTGAGTGACTAACACTTTCATACTTTGATGATATACTTATTGAGTGGGAGAGAATGAGGTTTAATTAGAATTCCCTGGTCTAAAGAATAGCAACAACAGGCATTTGCTTTGTTGATCTACCAATGTATTACTCCTCTTAAATGTGTTTGTAAGCAGGACTCCCCAGCAGTCCAGTGGTTAGTACCCTGCACTTCCCACTAAAGGGGGAGTAAGTTCGATCCCTGCTTAACTAATTCCATAAGCTGCACAGCGTGGCCAAAATTAAGTAACTAAATAAATTTGCCAAAAAAAAAGTGTTTGCAAACAAGCGTGCATATTTTACTTAACTCGAGGACTATGTTCTGAAACAACAAAAATTAAAACAGTGTGTTATTGGCCTTAAAAGGGATACAGAATCTGACAGTAGATAATACTGTCTGCTATAGGTTTCAGTAGGTCCTCCTTTAAAGGAGGAAGATATATAAAACGAAGGAAATGACAACTTTGAGAATGGCAGAGACTCTAATTAGCCACTCCCTGATGTTACACATCAAAATAACAGAAACAGTACAAAATGCAAAATGATTCTAAGCTTGCAAGGGAGGGGAGAAAATAATTAACTTTAAAAGCAATAGGAGAAATCATGAAGGAGTGATGGCTATGTAAAAACTTTAAACTTCTGCATGCAGAGAAAGCTAAAACAACAGACAAAATTAGTAAATACAAGGGCCAGTTTAAAAACATTCCAAACAAGGAATTAATATGTTGCTATTAAAAAAAAAAAAAAAACACTACATTAAGATCCACCCATAAATGAGCAAGGGGCCAGAATAGACAATTCACAAGAGAGGAAATTTAATTAGTAGATGGAAAGATGCTTGGCGCTTAATGCTTGCTGAGAATCAAAGAAATGCAAAGGAAACAATGAAGTACTATTTTTATCCTTCTAATCAGTAAAGAAACACAGTAACTGTAATGGTCAATGTTAGCTGTTTGTTTCTGTGGGAAATGGTTCACACTTACGTCACTAGTGGCAAGGTAAACTGAGGGAACGTTCCTGAAAAGCAATTTGCAACTGTTTGCAGCAAGAGTCATTAAAAACTGTTTATGTCCTTTGATCTATAATGTGCTCCTGGAATATTACCGCGAGAGAACAATTCAAAGAGAGAAGAACAACAACAACCCGAAAGGCCATCTTACATGAAGAAAGCTTTCAGTGTGGCTTCTTTGAAAGGATTAAAAATAAAACAGAAGCCATCTAATTCCTGAACCCTGGGGTCAGCTACATCACGGCATGCTCTGCTGTCATGTCATGCAGCCAATGAAAGACAGGTTACAAAAATAACAGCAAACTGGTCAGGTGACGAGCATATGTCATTAAGTTTACGAAGGCAGAACAGAGATGCATACCTTCATAATAATTACATTAAAAATCAGACTTGGATTTCCTGGAAGATTGGAAGGGAATAAACCAAGACTGACAGTACTTGAATTGAAGGAGTAAAATTAAAGTTGGATTTTCCCCTTCAGTTTTTAAATAATCCGTAATTAATTGTTTCATGCAGCAAATATCTACTAAGTGCCCAATATAGGTACTAGGCACTGTTCTTGGCACTAGGACTATAGGATTGTGTGAAATTATTATATTGCCTTAAAAAAAAAGGAAAGGGACCAGAAAATTGTTAGTTATAGAAACAGTAAAATAAGTTAATGCTATAAATTTGGGGTATATCTTTAAAATTAGGGATTATAAAATGTTAAGATTCTATTAATTGAAACTCTAAAAAAAGGGAAAATATTACAAAAATAACTCATCTGAAAAAAAAAAAATCTAGGGACTTCCCTGGTGGTCCAGTGGTTAAGACTCAGAGCTTCCACTGCAGGGGCAGGGCACGCAGGACCCCTTTATCCAACCCCTTAATCCAACTTTATGGCCAAAAGCAAACCAAAAACAAACAAACAATTTACTATGTTTACAAACAGATTAAAAAAAAAAAAAGATTTTGAAGCTAACCGCTTTAAAATCTGATTTCTAAAGACTGAGCCAAAATAACAAAGGTTCCTAGCAAATATCATATCCTTTTCTCAGGTTCCTTTAACAGTTGCTGCTTGTGAAATGGGCCTCCCAGGTGGCATCAGTGGGTAGAGAGCCTGGCTGCCAGTGCAGGAGACATAAGGGACTCAGGTTCGGTACCTGGGTGGGGAAGGTCCCCTGGAGAAGGGCATGGCAACCCACTCCAGTATTCTTGCCTGGAGAATCCCTTTGACAGAGGAGCCTGGTGGGCTACAGTCTGTAAGGTGGTACAGAGTCGAACACGACTAAAAAGTGACTTAGCACGCAGCACGCGTGTGAAAATCCGTCAGCAACGGGGTAAAGCGTAATAGGGACGGCTGTGTGCTTTACGAGCTTCCCTGGTGGCTCGAACAGTAAAGAATCTGCCTGCGGTGCGGGAGAGCCAGGTTCATATCCCTGGGTTGAGAAAGGGATGGCTGCTCACTCTAGTATTCTTGTCTGGAGAATTCCATGGGCAGAGGAGGAAATATAGCCCGAGATCTTCAGGCAGACTAGAAATTTATTTTATCCAGCAGTGCTTAGAACTACTGGAATGTGATGGTACTCTTTAGTATTTTTATAACTAGCAAAAATGAGGCAGGATTTACAGGGTTTCAGTATCCCAATTGTTAAGACTGTCTCAAACTTAAAACAGCACAAAACGTATTAGACTGCACGGCCTGAAGTCTGATTTGGAAAGTAAGATCACCAAAGCAGAATGCTACCTTTTATCAGATGAACTATGGTGCTTTCTGTACGGGGAACAAACTCAAAAGACAATGAGGCGGAGAAATGGCTTCTGTCCACAGTTAGCAGACAAATCTGGCCAGCGTCCCTGCTCCTCTGCGTCTGCACCCAGTGGGACTCTCTGCCCAGCTTGGCAGAGAGGAGATGAGAATGGACAGTAAGTAGATGGAGCCTTGGGGCTGATCTCCAGGTATGAGAGATGCAGGTCACCTGACTCGGGACTGTTTCTACACACATTACCATGACTTACTCTGCTAGATTCTAACTTCGTTTATAATTCAGAATGGCCTCTCAAAAGTAGACAAGGTCATCAGCTACTTTAAAATTTTATTTGTTTATTTACTTTTGGCTGCACTGGGTCTTCATTGCTGCATGTGGGCTCTAGAGCTTAGGCTCAGTGGTTGCCTCGAGACAGGGTGGATCTTCCGGACCAGGCGTCGAACCAGTGTCCCCTGCACTGGCAGGCGGATTCTTTACCGCTGGACCACCTCATTAGCTACTTTAGAAGTAGCCCCATTAGCTACTTCTGGTGGTCTTTTCTGCTGGCCTGCCACACCAGCCCGTTTCCTAGGACAGTCTTGTGTGTGGCTTCTGCTTTTTCGAGAGCCTGGTTCACGTGGAGGGGACAGTGGCTAGGGGAGCGCTGTGAGCCAGGCTACCCCCGGTCCAGGGAGGTGGCCAGCAGCCTCAGACCGCCAGAAACATTATTTTGCTTTATTCACTCGCTCTACTGTCAAAACTGCCTAAAGCCTTTCAGAGGATTTCAAAGAAAAGTTTCGGCTAGCCTTTTATAGCTGAAAATGTCTCAGATCTAGCTTAAAAAAAAAAAAAAAAAGTCTTGTGCTTAATATAGCCTGTTAACCAAGAGGTTCCTGGAAGATTTAGGTGAAGAAGAAAAGCATCCCATTAAAAGTCTGTGACTTTCAAACCGGACACAGGACATGAGAAGCAAGGTGGTATTCCCTGAGATTTTCCTTTTTCCATTCATATCATGCCAATCTTTTCTTCCTGATCTGATTTATTTTACGAAGTTCCTTTCTTGCTTCCCTTTTTAACCAAATATGGGAGGTATGTACCCAAGTGCTCCTTAAAATAAATCTGAGGAGCCTTCCAAACTTCCTCTCCAGCCAGAAACCCACCTCATCTCAGGAGTATGTTTAGAGCGGGGAGGAAACTGGTATTTGCCGAGTATTCACACCCTCTGAGACTGACGGACGTCATGTTTTAAATCATCACAATGCTCTTTACAGAGGACAATGTGGAGAAATGGAGACAGAGGGAGGTGAACCGGCCCAGGGTGAGGCGCTCAGAAGAGTGCAGGGGGCCTGGGTGGTGAAGGCACAGTGCATCCGTGCACATCCTGCTCCCCGCACTCCTCACGTGGAAACAAACGTGCCCTGACACGGATCATGCACTTCAGCCAACATGCCACCAGACGCCACGGACCTGCCTTTGTACCAGAGGCCAGTGGGCACAGAAGCAAAGGAAGAAGTGGGAGTCAAGGGTCTGCTCAGGGAGACAGCACGTGTCCCAGAGAGACAGGACTTCTCACCGGGGACACTAGTTAACGTCCGGGCCGGAGTGTGCTTTGTTGCTAGGGAGGCCTGGCCTGTGCACGGAGGGGTGCTGAGCAGCAAAGCCACATCCCCCGCTTCCACTTGCCTGAAGACAGCAGCAGCCCCACCCACCCCCACCCTCTCCTGGATATTTCAGTCTGAAAACCAAACAGGTCTCCTGATACCACCAGATGACCTTAGGGAGGGGGGTGTGCGCACATGCGTTTTCCTGCCCCCCCACCCCCTAGCCGAGAATCGCTGCAGTAAGAGGCCCCAGGTGACGTCTCTGGGAAGGTGTGGCACAAGTAAGTGTCCCAAACACAGGTGCTCCTGGGGATACCATGGCGAATTGCTCAGTCACAGCGCCCTGAGCTCAGGTATGTGGCAAACTTCACACTCACTTCCCAGCAGTGCCTGTGATGGGGGGCGGCTGCTCTGAGACCCTGCTCCAGTTGGCCAGTACCTTCCTTTGGCTCTTGAGACGCAGCCAAGGATCTCATTCCCAGGGGCGCTAGGCTGGGCTTGGCCCAGGAGTCAGGGCCCCCAGGGTGGCAGGGGACACCCACCTGTGAGTGAACCCTGGATGAGGAGGGTACGATGACCCCCACTCCCGACCACCACCCACCATTCATCTCCAGAGCTCTTCCACCTCCTCTCTGAAACCCTGGCCCCGTTAAACACTAATTCCTCATCCTCTCCTCCCCGAGGCCCTGGCAACCACCACTCTACTTCTGTCTCTAAGGATCTGACTACTTAAGTCAGGGCACTGCGAGTGCTGAAAGCAACCAAAGGATAACAAGGGAAGCAGGGAGGGAGAAAGGAAGGGAGCCTGGGCACCAAGAGCCGCTAGCTGATTTGTGTCTCTGGCCCCGCGTGAACCCGACATACACTCTCCCCCGAGGGCCCTCCTGTCTCCGGAAGGTGGAATCGGGCAGAGGGGTTTGGTGACCATCCCAGGACACGTGGATCTGGGGGCTGGAACTGGGCTTTAAATTCAGGTTAGTTTGGTGACTAAACCCAAATCTTAACCATTACGTGTTCCCGCTCCCTCCAACCATGAATTCCTTTGATTCTGTTTTCTGTCTTGCAGCTGCTTTGGGCACCAAGGGATTTGTTCTCTAGAACAAGTTACCAAGAAACACTCCGAGGGCTGGATGTGGGGTTCCCTTCTGCACCGACCCCTCACCCCTGGGTTTCCTGCAGCTCAGTCTCACGGGACGGTGGCTCCCAGCAGTGTCTGCCCGCCATGCTCGGCCAGGAGGCCGCCACAGGTGGAAGCAGAAGAGGCTGGGTGGAGAGCTGGGAGATCTGAGAGCGAACGCGAGGTCAACATCATCGGCTAGAGCCCCATCAGAGCTCCCAAAGCCTTGGTGTCTGGGCCCGTTCAGCTCCAGAAACACCCGCCAGCACGGTAACCTGACTGACCCTCTCCCTAGACCTAGACACCACTGCCAAGCGAACTCCCTGGCCCAGCTTCCTGGTGGATGGGCCTGTCATCTCAAAGTCTCTTTCTGCCCCAGCAGCTTTCAGTACCCGCCGAGGAACCTGCTCCCGCTCTCCCGCCTGCCTCACCCCTTTGCACAGCCCCTCCAGCCACTCGCTCCCAGGGACAGGCCCTCGGTTGAGGACAAGAGGAAGCAGCTCCTCTGGGCACAGGAACCAGAGAGGGGGCGGCTTGTGAGCGCGCGTGTGACCTGGTGCCGGCAGGCTGTGCTGAGGCACAGTAGCCCAGAGCTGGCCTCGCCAGCTTCCTTCTGGAAAGCGAATCTTCCACTCCCCCTCCCCTACAACACACACACACACAGAGCTGGGCAGTTCCAGCATGTTCTCAGCCCCAGCTCACAGCTGGCAGACTAAAGGGAGCCCCTGATCCCAAGATGCATCGGGTCAAGGGATACTGGGGTGCTATTTCCCCCCAGAAGATAGCGAGCGGGGCTGAAATGAAGCAGACACCCAGAAGACTCGGGGAGGGGCCCCGGCACTGAGCCCTGTGGTCGGCAGCTGCAGAGGAGCACAGCACCCCCACCTCAGGCTCCCCGATGACACTCGGAACCTCAGGAGCGGATCCCCCTTTGGGCTCAACACAGCTCAAGTGCGGTTTCTACTCAATAGAGCCAGCACTCCTCATGCAGCCAGGAACCACTGAAGCGCACCTGATTCTTAAATCCAGAGGAACCAGCAAAGACGACAGGAGGCAAGAGGAAGGCACCACCATCGGACAGGTGGCGGACAGGCCTCACCTCGGGTTTTGGCTCAGACCCTGGGAGCCGTCTGACCTCAGGAGACGTTGAGATGTCCCCAGCACAGGATGGGGACCTAGACAGGGCAGCAGGGTTGGCTGGACGACAGGAGGAGACACGCGCGGGACACTCTGGGCAAGTGCCCAGCACCGAGGGCTGCCGTTATACCCTCGAGGGCGTCCACTGAGGCCGGGCGCTGTGCTCGGGGCTCCCCACAGAACTCCCGCCACAATGGCAGCGGCGGCATGAGCCCCGGTGAGAACAGGCCCCAGAAACCGAAGGGACCTTTCCAAGGCCACTCAGCCAAGGCTGGGTTCTCTTTGACTTAAGCTGCCTGCTTTTCTTGTCTTTTTGCTAACTTCCTGCTGTCCTCCTGAGGACTGGCGAGAACCAAGTTCAAGTCTGTTGACCATCCTGTGTTTCAGAACCCTAAGAGCCCCCTCCAGCATGGGGTGTGGGGTACGGAGCTCCGCCCTACTTCCATGTTTGGTAACCCTGGGCCGTGCGGGCTGTGTTGGATCTGAGCAAGTCTGGTGTGTTCCCTGCCACGAGGCTGTCCATGCAGTGGCCGGACGATGTCTTACCTATCCCATAGGATGCTTTATACGATAAATACTGCTTGAATTGAAGGGCTGAAATGCCTGGGGCCTAAACACAGACTCTTACAACTTTGGAGATGGTTGAAGACCCTTACTTTCAAAAGCAAGCTGCTCAGAAATGCCTACTTTATTCTGTTTTAATTTCTGAAGACTTAGATTGTCACGGTAACACAGCCAGTCTTTTAGTGTTGCAACTAGAAATCTCTGAAAGGTAGAATCTCAAGGGAAGCTTTTTAATATGATACAGAAGTTCAACATATCAGACGAGCAAGGAACCCAGGACAGCCTCATCACATGATGTGGAAGGGAGAGGCCCAGGAAGTGGAAGGGACTTGCCGGGGTCTGGCCTGGAACCCTGGCCTGCTGCATTCTGGAGGGTGGGGCGGCTTACCCCCATCCCAACTCTGCAACCTCCCCAGCCCCCGAGCTGATCCAACTGTCTCCCTCTGCCTCCTCCAGAATCAAAAAGATTATAAAGAGGGGATCGTAAATCACTTTTCTCTCTTGAGTTTACAGTGTTCCCTTTTTTTGAGGAGTTCAAAGCACTCAGTAATAAACCCAGGTGGTGAGTTTATGTCTTTCACGCTTTATTTGAACTCCTGGAGAGGCGTTTCAGGTTGTTTTAATTTAGGACGCTTCTCCGGTATTTCAGCGTTTCCCCCATGGCATTTTCTGGGGGCGGGTAGGTGAAGGGCGTGGGTGACAGGGCAGGGAGAGGGGTCCATGTCTCCCCCTCTCGGAACAGGCTCTTCCAGATGCTGGCAGACCCTCCCTTCTATGGTTTTCAACAAGTCTCAACATCCACAGGAGGAGGAGGGGGCCCACCCACACCCCACAGGGACTTGACTGCCCACCTCCTTCTCGGCCTCACCGCTGAGAGTGGGGGAAACGAGCCTGCGTACAGAAAACCACGCAGAGCGTCCGCGGTGGGGTGGACCACCTTGCTCATCCCGGGATACCCTCTTGCCACTGTGCTTGCTTGGGGGCTCGGGAAGAAAGAAAGGGTAGCTGGCAAAGTAAATAAAACTGAAGCTGGAAAAAAAAAATGACAGTGAAGAAGAAGGTGAGAGGGCAGAAGAGAGAGAGGGAGGGAGCGAGGTGAGGAAGGAGACAGGGAGAAAGGCCTGACTCCGCCTACCTTCTCAATCAACCCAGGTGGTAGGCAAATGCAAAACTGCCCGGCTGTGTCTGGCCCTGGCGGTTTTGCTCAAGATTTTATGCGGGTGTTAAGCCAAATTTCAGGTACTAAACCACATGGGAATACTGCCTGCCCACCACACAGCCCCTCCAAACAGAACCATGGCAGCGGGGACAAGGGGTCGGGGGCGGCCTGTTGCTTGGAAGCAGGCAGAATCTTGTGCTGAGGTCCTGCATTCAATAAATACTTGGTGAAGGAATACACATGACCGATACTTAACGGTGCAGTGTACGTCAAGGGTTTCTATTCCTTCTGGCCTCACGGGCAGGCAGGCCAAGCCAGACCCAACGCCAGTCACACCCACCCCATGGCTGTTCCAGGTAGAGGAGCAGCAGCTGGGTTCTTGGAGTGCCTTCAACGCCGCTCGGCCCCAGGGGGCCATGGCGGGCGGGGCCTGGGGGGCCCTGTTCCAGCCCATTTACAGACGCGCGGGTGGAGGCCCACCAGACTGCGGCCCAGCCGCTGAGCCCTGCGGAGCAGCAGCTTCAGTACAAAGGCAAATTTCCTATTAGAGGAGTGTTAGCTACAAGGAGAGCACTGTGCCCAAGCTTTGGATATGGCTGGCACGCCTCCTAGCAAAACACCAACGTTTTCTCGAGGGGGTTGCTGCTCTCTGAGCGTCACTAGGCAGCATGGCCACCTATTTAAACGATGAAGGATGGGGCTTGGGCCACCTGAAACACATCGAATCGACCGTGAATTGGAAACCAAGCAGGCAGTAGTCCCTGTGGGGTTTTTTCTGTTTTTCCTTCTTCTCCTATAAAAGGGTGGTTGAGGGGGTGGGGCAGGGGGGAGGGTGTTTCCCCCCTGCCAATGTAGGAGACATGGGTTCAATCCCTGATCTGGGAAGAGCCCACATGTCTCAGAGCAACTAAGCCACACACCCTGGGGCTTGCGCTTCGAAACAGAAGCTACCATAAGGAGAAGCCGGTGCACGGCAACTAGAGACTTGACACTCACTGGGACATCTTCTTTCTCTCGCTCTTTTTCGTATTTAGCTATTTATTTGGCTGCGCCGGGTCTTTAGTTTGCATGCGGGATCTTTAGCGGCAGCATGCAAACTCTCAGTTGTGGCGCGTGGGGTCTAGTTTCCTGACCAGGGATTGAACCCAGGCCTGCTGCATTGGGAGCGTGGGGTCTTAGCCACTGGACCACCAGGCAAGTCCCCTGGGACATTTTCAAGCGTTGGACAAGGCTCTCTCTCAAGTGCCCTGTATCAGAACCACTTTGCTCTGGCCTGAATCTCCTCAGGAGGTCAGAACCAGGACTGTTTCCTCCCGCCCCCTCCAGTTCTCTCTCCATGATACCTACAACAGCTATTTCTGAGAAGATAAAAAAACATCCCAGCGATAACACTTATCCTTAGGTTGTACTACCGTTCCTCCAACCAAAATCCTAGTAGCTTTCTTCAAACCTTTCTCTTTACCAAAACGATCCGGTTTAAAACAAGATGTCATCTGTTATATTTTAACATCACTGACATATGGTTTTCCAAAATAAACGGACCTCTATCTTTTATCTCACACCGCAAGCGGAGGTAATGCTGACCCTAAAAGAGTTGCTTTTGAAGAACGAAACAGTCAGGGGCAGCAGACATTTCAGGAGCACTCTCTGCTACACGTTCTGGCTCTCATCTCATCTCCTGACCGTCCTGTGAGGTAAGGTCTAGGACAGGACCATAATTGCTGTCTGCCATTCTGAAACCAAAAAAGCTCCACAACTCCCAGGTTTTTCCGTAACTTAGCTGGCAGCAAAACATCAGGGCCACGAACTAACGCCAAGCAATTTAGATTCCAGTTGTCCCACGAGATGTGACTATCCATGCAGGTGGCTACCCAGCTCTGCGTGTGTTTGGTTACTGAGGGCGGCCCCATGTCTCCTTAATACAAAATATGTGTATCTGAGCACCTTTCTCACCCCCCCAAAATCTCAGAATTCTGAAATATCTGGCCCCAGGAGTATAGATAAGGACTGTGAATCTCTATGATCAACCCAGTTTACAGATAAGAAACTGAGAATCCCTGAGGGCGAGAGACCTGCCAGAGGCCACATGGCGGACAAGGCTGGAGGCCACTCTGAGGCTGCAGCCGCCAGCAGTGTCTAAGCCGCTGACCACCCTGGGGCAGGGGGGCTGCCCCAACACATGACTTCAGCCAGGAAAGAACGCTGTGCCAACAGGGGCCCTTCTCTGTACCTGGCTATTTGAGGACGTGGACGACACTGGTCAGAACCGGGGCAGGTGGTAGGGAGGGCCTGGGGCTTACCTTGCCGAGGACAGTGAGGCATGGTTTGGGGTCCAGCTCCGGCTGTTCCAGTTTCACCACTCCGACCCAGCCATATTCATACAGGTCCTCTTCGTCATTGTTGTTACACAGGCCCAGTGGGTGCATCTGGGAAACAAGTGGGGAGAAAGCTTCAGTGGGCAGGCTGCAGGTCTCCCGCGGTGCCCATCTCAGATGCCCCCGTCAAGAGCAACCTCGAAACCTTCAAGAGCAACCTCGAAACCGAAAAGCATATGGATCGGGGAATGCAGTTTTCAACCCTCAGGGGATTCCATTTCAGCATAATGAGCCGAACCCTGGGGAGAACACGGTAGGACCACTACAAATAGACTAAATGGATGCTGTCTCACTGCTCGGCAAGGAGCAGTCACCCAAGGCGGAGGCCACCTGATGGGAAGCAGGAAAAGAGAAACAGCTTAACTCCCACATAAGGGCCGGTCTAAATCACTGTGAAATGCCGTGACATTCAGCGGTAGCATCCCAGACTATTTGGCTTCCAGACCTGAACAACACATCTACTTCAGCTGATGCAAGAGGACCTGGAAAAGTGAGGAATTTATGGAGACCACTAGCCATGGGGTGGCATCTGCGGTGAAATTAACAAGCCGTTTAAAGGCCATTCCTGGTTACTAGGAGACAGGTGACATTCTTTTGAAGTTTTGTTTTGTTTTGTTTTTCCAAACTTGGCAAAGCACAGAATCAGAGATAGGTAGAAGAGCTGGTCAAATTTTTACCAGGAAAAGTGACATTGGTGACATCACAAAACGATGCTGCCGTTTGCACTCACAGTTCTTCCCTATCAGAGGGAAGAATCCCTGATAACCATCCAAGAAGAGGAGGTCCTTGAAGATAGACCTAACCCACCACGAAGGGGCTAAGCTCTTTAAATAACCAGAAGAAATATGTCTTTAGGTTCATGGAGTGTTAGAGATACAGGAGACCGAGGACCCCACCCTGTTAGCCAGAATAGATCAATGTCCTAATCTACAGAACCTGGGAATATGTTATTTTAAAAGACACAAGAGACTTAGAATGTGATGAACTTTGATGTCCTGGATTACCTGGGTCAAGCCCAATGTAATCACAAGGGTCCTTACAAGGAAAAGAGGAAATCGTGGAAATAGGGGAGAAATGACCGGGGAAGCAGAGGTTGGAGTGATTTGCTTTGAAGATGGAAATGGGAGCCAGGAGCCAAGGAAAGCAGGTGGTTGGCTTCCAGAAGTTAGAAAAGACAAGGAAAAGGATTCTCTCGCAAGCCTCCACAGCGAATGTAGCCCTGCCAACCCATTTTTTTCACTTCTGACCTCTAGAAATATGTGAGAGCAAGTCTGTGTTGCTTTAACCCATTCGGTTTCATGTAACTTGTTATAGCAGCAAATAGGAAACTAAAACATTCTCCTAATCCCCCATTCATTTTATGGATAAAAATGATTTGGCATCAGATGATAGTAATGGATATGCGAACATTGTGAATGGACTGTGTACTTTAGATTTTTTTAAAGAGGATTCATAAGTTGTGCTTTATTCAGATTTTGAATCTTACATAGCAGTTTAAAGAAATGAGGCTGATCTATAGATTATAGTACAGACACATCAAATGACACTGACATACAAAATGAAATTGAAAAGTATATACAGTTTGACACAAACAAAATTTTAAATGTCTTTTAAACTGATATATTTATGAATATGAATTCTCAAAAAAAAAATTTAGAAAGGATACATGTCAAATTCCTATCTAATTTTCTTCTCAGGGAAGGGATTTTGGTATTTATGAGCATTCAGAGGGACTTTGAATTGTATACATTAAAATGGCTTAAATGGTAAATTTGATGTCAATTTTACTGAAATAAAAAAGCTTTTGAGGGGACTTCCTGGTGGTCCAGTGGCTAAGACTCTGAGCTCCCGGTGCAGGGGCCCAGGGTTCAATCCCTAGTCAGGGAACTAGATCCTGCATGTCACAACTAAGACCTGGTGCAGCCAAATAATTAAATAAATGTTAAAAAAAATTTTTTTAATGTCCCAACAGTTTACTCAGAAACTACTGTCCTCAGCAACACGGAGATCCACAGCATAAGACAACAGTGATTTCCACTCCTCCAGAGTCTAAGCCAGCCGCCCGGTCTCCCTCAGGAGACCCTGTCCTGTTCTTTCTCCAGCCCCGCCCCATGACTGACAGTTCCGTGCAAGCAGGAAGGCGGAGCAACGGGGCGTGCGAATTCGGGATCTGTATCTGGAAATTAAAGCTCTGCAGGGGCCTGAGGTTTAAAAAAGGGGCTTTAACCTTTGCTGAAACCAGCATTCCCTACCCTTTGACGGTCACCCATGCTGTGCTTACGATGCTCCTGAGGCACATCCTGAGAGATGCTGGGTCAGGGACAGCACGGGTACACGTGTGAAGAAGAAGTAGACCTAAAGTAGACCTGACTCAAGCCTGACGCTCACACGCCTGATGCCAACAGCAAGGGCTTTGACGGGAGGAGGTGGAGGGACAGAGGGAGGAAGAGGGGCCTCGGAGGGCACTACCAGGAAACCAGCGGAGCGGGAGGGGGAGGAGAAACCAGGGCCCTTTGGCAGGCTGGGCAGAGGCCTGAGCTATGGAGCGGGACACGCAGGCATGGGAGGGGCAGCAAGCGGGTGCCCTGAGCTCGCAGAAACCCTCACTGGACACGCTTCACACACACTGAGGTCCCCCTGGAGCCCTGGCCTGTGCCCCCCGGCGGGCCCTCCCCTTCTCGGCGGCCTCGACCTCCCACTCTCCCCTCTAACCCCCAGACTCCCTTTCAGATTATCACTGGGGTGACTGTGAGCAGCTCAAAGTATCAGCTCTGTCAAGGGTGTTGACTTCTGAACAGGGATCAAAGACTAAAAACGAAAAGGAATTTCTGTAAAGCGCCGGTGGGTGTCATAAGTTAGTGTGGGTGGTTTGTTTTCCCCGGGGAGAGTGAAAGGGCCCCCAAGATCACATCTCAGCACATCCAAAACCGACCTCGCTGTCTCCACTGACTTCCGAGCTCCTCTCCGGAGTTCTTTCTCTGCAGAGTTCCTTACTCGAGTTTGTATCTCCAGAGGCCTGAACTGCCAGGCCTGAGAACGCGCAATTTCAGCCACATTCTCAGGTGTAACTGGTCTCTGCATCCACCTCCCAGATACTGTCCAGTTGGGTCTTTCCAACTCAGCCCTGATGACGACATCAGCTTCCAGAAGTGCCTGCCGCCCTAGGTCTCCAAACATTCACATCCTGGGGTCCTCTTTTTCCAAGGGCTCCACGCTATTGGCTCTGTAACATCTTATGGAAAACCCAAACCAACTTTCTGGCCAACCCAAAACTAATGAAAGCATAAAGAGAAAAAAAAACAAAACAAACAAATAGAAACCTAGAACAGAGCTTGACAAAAACTCATTGGATTCAGAAAACTTAGAAGGGAAGGACAGCCTGAAATGATGAGAAGATCAGGAAAACTCCTGGGCGGGTCCACAGAAGAACAATGCCAATAATTCACAGGCTGCCCTAAACTGTGAGGATTTAACAGAAGATCTGTCTTGTGTTGTAACTCTGGTCTTGCACTCTCAGAATAACTTTGTGATGTCAACATTCTTGCTTAAGTTAACTGAAGGCAAATTCCCAGCTGGTCCTCTACAGTGAGGTCTGACATAAAGAAGCTGTGTCTAGAGACTTTCCAGGTGGGCCAGTGGCTAACACTCTGCACTCCCGACAGAGGGGGCCCAGGCTGAATCCCTGGTCGGTGAACTAGATTCCACGGGCCACAACAAAGATTGAAGATCCTGAGTGCCACAACTAAGACCTGGTAAAGATGAATACTAGAATTTTTTTTTTTTAAAAGAAGAAGTTGTGCCTCTTGCTAGTTTTCTCCTGATTTTGTTCCGAGGGGTGTTTGGGGGATGGAGAGGATGAGAGCTTTGGAATCATGTAACCATGTTTTAAAACCTGCCTCTTACAAAGCACATCTCCTTGGGCAGATGACTCAATTTCTGTAAACCTCTACTTTCTCATCTGTAAAATGGGAACAGCAGCATCTGCCTCAACAGGGTGCTGTGAGTATTCAGTGAGATAGAACACATCATCGTAGTTGCACAGCAGACACTCCATCGTGGGAAAGTCCTCTCCTTTTTCACTTGCTCAAGACATGTCACGCTTGCTTGCAAGTCACACTTCTGCCTAGAATCCTCTGTCCTTCAAGACCAGTTTCAGGGTCAGCCCTTCCATGGAGCTTTCTTAAGTGCACCAGTACAGCTGGTTTCCAAACACTTCACATGGTGCTTGCCACAGTTCCTTCACCCTCTCCTCAGGGATACGCAGCTGCTTCTAGAAGTCTTCTCAGAGGTCCCCTTTCACCCCACCCACAGCCTTGCACCCAAAAGGTGCTCCATAAATGACCACTGCTAGCACACCTCAGCTCTGCTTGGAAGTCATTCGGGCCTCTGTTTGCCCAGGTGAGGGACCAGGACGAAACAGGTCAGAATTTCAGCAAACCACTGCGTGAACTTCAGTAGAGGCGGCTCTTACAGCCATTGGTCCCCAAGTCACCAACACATTCCTAGGACTTTACTGGCGACCTCAGGACTTCCCGGCCACAGCACAGGAGCAAAGGCTGCTCCTTCTTGGTCACCACAGCCGGGCTGGCAGGGGCGGACAGCGCTCTCAGAAGTGCAGGGAACACAGTGCCGCCTCCCTCCCCTGGGGCAGGCCCACGACAGGGCTTCATCAGGGTGGCCGAGTGGGACGAGGAATAGAGGGTAAATTTCAAATTCTCCCACCCCAGTCTGACCTCAGAAGTTGCTGTCCCCTCCAATAAGATGAAGGAATAAAGCGAGGAAGAGGGAGGCACTGGATCGAGAGCAGGGGGAACCCAACAGAGAAGAAAAATAGAGGGAAACCCCAGGGTGACAGCTATGCCCCCGGCCGGCCGGGCGAGCAGCCCAGATGGGGCCAGAAGGACGAGCACTGCAGAGAGCAGCAGATAATAAGCAAACAGCAGCAGCAGCCTGGGTCATCACCCAGGGGGTCTGGCAGTCCTGGGCAGAGTGCTATAGTTCTGAGCAGGAGAATGAAATGTGATAATTATACAGCAAACTAAAGCAATGGAGGCAAAGGGGACAATTATTAACTCCAGAAAAAAACCAAAACGTCAGCACCAGAATTGTAAACTACGGCAGGGCATGGCACGCAGGACCTGCTGGGGAACAGTGACGGCCATACAATGTAAATCCCGATCTAGGCATTAATTATGATGTGACTACAGTGGGAAAACGCAGAGATGGGAAATGAGGGGAAAAATAAAAGGTAATTGTGTTTGGAGAGGATGAGAGCTTTGGAATCATGTAACCATGTTTTAAAACCTGCCTCTTACAAAGCACATCTCCTTGGGCAGATGACTCAATTTCTGTAAACCTCTACTTTCTCATCTGTAAAATGGGAACAGCAGCATCTGCCTCAACAGGGTGCTGTGAGTATTCAGTGAGATAGAACACATCATCGTAGTTGCACAGCAGACACTCCATCGTGGGAAAGTCCTCTCCTTTTTCACTTGCTCAAGACATGTCACGCTTGCTTGCAAGTCACACTTCTGCCTAGAATCCTCTGTCCTTCAAGACCAGTTTCAGGGTCAGCCCTTCCATGGAGCTTTCTTAAGTGCACCAGTACAGCTGGTTTCCAAACACTTCACATGGTGCTTGCCACAGTTCCTTCACCCTCTCCTCAGGGATACGCAGCTGCTTCTAGAAGTCTTCTCAGAGGTCCCCTTTCACCCCACCCACAGCCTTGCACCCAAAAGGTGCTCCATAAATGACCACTGCTAGCACACCTCAGCTCTGCTTGGAAGTCATTCGGGCCTCTGTTTGCCCAGGTGAGGGACCAGGACGAAACAGGTCAGAATTTCAGCAAACCACTGCGTGAACTTCAGTAGAGGCGGCTCTTACAGCCATTGGTCCCCAAGTCACCAACACATTCCTAGGACTTTACTGGCGACCTCAGGACTTCCCGGCCACAGCACAGGAGCAAAGGCTGCTCCTTCTTGGTCACCACAGCCGGGCTGGCAGGGGCGGACAGCGCTCTCAGAAGTGCAGGGAACACAGTGCCGCCTCCCTCCCCTGGGGCAGGCCCACGACAGGGCTTCATCAGGGTGGCCGAGTGGGACGAGGAATAGAGGGTAAATTTCAAATTCTCCCACCCCAGTCTGACCTCAGAAGTTGCTGTCCCCTCCAATAAGATGAAGGAATAAAGCGAGGAAGAGGCAGGCACTGGATCGAGAGCAGGGGGAACCCAACAGAGAAGAAAAATAGAGGGAAACCCCAGGGTGACAGCTATGCCCCCGGCCGGCCGGGCGAGCAGCCCAGATGGGGCCAGAAGGACGAGCACTGCAGAGAGCAGCAGATAATAAGCAAACAGCAGCAGCAGCCTGGGTCATCACCCAGGGGGTCTGGCAGTCCTGGGCAGAGTGCTATAGTTCTGAGCAGGAGAATGAAATGTGATAATTATACAGCAAACTAAAGCAATGGAGGCAAAGGGGACAATTATTAACTCCAGAAAAAAACCAAAACGTCAGCACCAGAATTGTAAACTACGGCAGGGCATGGCACGCAGGACCTGCTGGGGAACAGTGACGGCCATACAATGTAAATCCCGATCTAGGCATTAATTATGATGTGACTACAGTGGGAAAACGCAGAGATGGGAAATGAGGGGGGGATGCGGGGGGTGGGGAGGCAGAAAGGTTGGGGCCAGGGAAGGGATGAGGCGGGGAAGAGAACAAAATGTCCATCTTCCATAGGAGGAAGTCAAAAAACGTATAAATGGGTTAAAATATGAGGCAGTATAAGCATGCTATTTAGAAATTATGGACAGAAACTTAGAAATATTCCTAGAAGTGAACAGTAGAAGAAACCACTAAATAACTGAAAATAGTCCCCTCTGAGAAGGGTAATTGGGAATGGCAAAGGCTGCCCCAGAGGAAGCCTCTTTTATTAAAAGCCATGAACTGCCCTTTGCCTCTTATAAACACACACGTGCTTCAGATTGGCTAAGATCTTTGCAGGCACTGCTGGCCAGAACACCTTCCTCCAGGTGTTCCAGCAGATTCTCTAGGTCCTGCAGGGAAGTGTTCCATTGGGTCAAAGAGAGACCCCGCAGGCAACCTGCACAGGACCGTGGCCTTGGAGGAGGGCCGTCTGGGACGGCTCTAGGGAGCCCCCAGGCCCAGGGTTGGCGATGGCGGGAATACGGCACACAGGACTCAGGGAGAACGGTGCAGAGAGCACCTGCAGCCCATGCCACCCCCACAGCCCAAAATAACTTCCGGGTGGTGCGAGGACTTGGGTGTTGCAGAGGTGGCAGACGCAACAAGCCGGTCGGTTGTTCTAAAGGCCCCAGTTTTCTCCCAGACACAGACAGATCCTATAACCTCCAGGAGGGGTTCCAAATGACTGACCTGCACTTCCCCACAAGGAGCTGCTCGGGGCCAAATGGCTGACAATGGGCAGACCAGAGTCCCGGGCACTGGCGGTGCCAAGAATCGAGCATCTGGCTTCATGCTGAAATATGAAGATGGACCTTCTTCAAATTTCTTGGAGCCTGATGAGGTTGGCTATCAGGGTTTCACTGTTTTCTTAATGGACAAAAACTAGAGGGAACTTCAAAGCCGAAAGGCTATGTCAGACAAGGTTAAATAACTGGAGAAAACAGAACCACGCTCCCTTGGGGACGGGACATCAAGCCAGGCTTGAAACCAAGACCTGCTCTTTAAGAAGCTCTCAGTACAAAATCCTTGAGATATACCAGGGCACTTTCCACACGTCTGAAAGCGCAAAACTGAAACCGGGGCTGGTGGAGCTCTTATCCAAGGTTACAATATCTCCACACTCTGCTGCAAGTTTAAAATAACTTCAAAAGGGCCGCCTGCTTCTAAGTGGGTTACTGTTACACTGGAGCCAAACACGGAACGAATAGGAGGAGAGACATTTCGGTCTGTAATATTATCTCATCAAAAAATTCCTGGGGATTTAAAAGGGAAACTTCCTTCCTTTTGTCCTTTCGCCGCCCGTCGACTAGGGTAGGGTGTCAGTGTGGTACAGGGTTTCACAGCCCTGGACCTTTTCTTAAAAGCTGTGGTGGCTGCAGTCAAGACTTATAATTTACGTGAAAGAGTGGAAAAGGACAGCTCCACCCACCTCTCTCTTGAATCATAAGGATTGTTTTTTTTTTTTCTCTTCTGTGTACAAAGAAACAGCTCTCTTTTGCTCTTTGAACAAACATCCTGAACCTCCTTCTGGAGCTAGAATCCAGAGGGCCCCGAACACAGTTTTTCTCCCCCGGTTGTCATAGCAATGGGAACAGAAAGTACCACAGACAGACACAGAAAAGGAGCTGGCTGTTGCTGCTGTTTGCTGGAAACTTCGAAGTGGGAATTGTCTGAGGATTAAAACCAGTGTTTCTTCTGCAGAGGACTCTGGTTTTCTGAACATGGTCTTCTGCCACGGGCATCACTTCTTCGAGAAAAACTAAGAACCGCATCTACCCTGTTTACTTCCTCTTGGTACCAAAGAACCACTGAGAAGCTGCCTGTCGGAAGCTGTGCAAAGCAGCAAGCATTTCAAACCCACCTTTTCACCTGAACATCTCCAGGCACTGAATTTGGTCAGATGATTATGTTGAAACTTAGATATAGCCCTGTGTCTATCCCAGGTCTGACTTTATAAACCTTCACTTAGAACTTCCAATTCTGACTCCAAGTAGGGGAGGATATATTCATAAGTTAAATTTTATTTTCTAAAAAAGAAAAAAGTATCCAATAGCCTATAGAAAACCATCTGAAAATGTTCTGTTCTAAAAATGACTCAAAGTGACTCATACCACTACCTGATGACAAGAACTGAGCTCTACATGGAAATCCACGGACACAGTTTTATTTTAAATTGCAAGATGTAATAAAGGACACTTGATTGTTCCTACTATACAAAAGGTAAGGGTTCAGTGCCTGTACATAGCACAGAGTTACTAAATCAAGAAGAAACATGTTGGAGGGGAAAGCGTAAAGTACGCTTCTCATTCTCCCAGTTTTACAAACGACCCTGTAAAACCACAAAATCAACAAAGCTACGTGGTGCCAGTCTTAAACTAGAAAAATGGAACAAGTGGAAAAAGAATTCCAAAAACACATTTAAGTTGTTATAAGGTCTCAATATGATGTAAATCAGGGCAACATAAGAATGGAGAAAGGGCTCACTCGATAAACTGTTGGAACAGGTGTATAGCAATGCATAGAAAAGCTCAGTTTAGCTGTCTGTAAGCTGTTCTGAGAATCGATGTGGCAACCTGAGTTAAGGGAAGCCCTTTCGGGAAGCTCGAGAACAACAAAAGGAGGCAGAAAGAAGAAGACATTCTTAAAACATCTCCATGTTATCAGTAGCAGAAAGGAATGAAATGATGGTTATAGGATAGACATCAATAGGTTACAGTAAGAAAACGGAAAGACCATCAGCCTTACTGTGGATTAATGCACAGTGAAATCACCAATGTAAACCAATGCTAGCCACAGGGGAGGGCTGCTGGGTATACGTGGACTTGGGTGGAATCTGTCTAGCAACATGCAACAAACCCGAGATCCTACGACTTCCTTTCTCCCATAATTCCATTTTTAGAGAAGATACTGAGGAATTAATTTAAAACAAATAAGTCAAAAACAAACTAAATAAAAGAAGAAACACAATCCTAAAGGAAATCAACCCTGAATATTCATTGGAAGGACTGATGCTGAAGCTGCAGCTCCAATAGTTTGGTCACCTGATGCAAAGAGGCAACTCACTGGAAAAGACCCTGATGCTGGGAAAGACTGAGGGCAGGAGGAGAAGAGGATGGCAGAGGATGAGAAGGTTGGACAGCATCACTGACTCAATGGACATGATTTGAGCAAACTCTGGGAGATAGTGAAGGACAAGGAAGCCTGGTCACAAAGGGTCAGACACAACTTAGTGACTGAACAGTAACAACTTTACATAATAAAATCTTCAAGCAGTCCCCCTCCAAACTACGAAAACGTAGAAAGAAAAAGATTTCCCCAAGAGTATATAATCAAACAAAACAACATGCCTAATTTATGGGATACTGTACAACCCTAAGAAGATAATGAAGATAACAGGGTATAAAAAGCACCATGTATGAAATCATAAGAAAAGTGTATTCATAAGGCAACACCTAGTCAAAAATACTATCTGCAGATGGGCAAAGAATGCAAGGAGACAATGAATTTTAAAAGTTGATGGGTTTAGAGTGTAACGGTAGCTGGAGGCTTCTCTTTCGTGGATTTTAGTATTCATCCAAACCAACGTTTGCGGAGCGCTGACCCGGTGCTGGACACCCAGTGCTGGACACTGCACAAGAGAAGGTTATTAAGACCTATTGTTGGGACTCCCCTGGTTGTCCAATGGTCAAGACTTCCCTTTCCAATGCAGAGGGGGTGGGTTTGATCCCTGGTCCAGGAGTTAAGACCCCACATGCAGCCTAGCACTGGGATCAAGTGCTGGTTAAACAGCACAGGCTGCGTGCAAGGGCTCAGCAAAGAAAACACAGGAGGAAATTATTATACACGAGCACACAGTGAGGAATCAACCACGCACACTATCCTAACCAGTGATGACAGCAGCTCAGCTCCAGTCCTTCTGACGCACCGAACTTGCTCGCGGGGCCACCTGATCACAGAAACACTTTACCAAGTTATACGGCGATTTGACTTCCTTCCTCTGAAACACACAAGACAGATGGACAAAAACACTTAAAACAAAAACAAAGCTAAAAATTCTTTCACCTAGAAAATACCCTGTGTGCATGCTAAGTGCCCAGTGGTGTCTGACTCTTTGTGACCCCTTTGTAGACTGTAGCCTGCCAGGCTCCTCTGTCCAGGGGACTCTCCAGGCAAGGATACTGGAGTGGGCTCTGTATCTGTATCCAAGGATACTGCTCTCCTCCAGGGGAACTTCTCGACTCAGGGATTAGAGCCCCATCTCCTATGTCTCCTGCATTGGCAGGCAGGTTCTTTGCCACTATCACCACCTGGAAAGCCCCAGAAAATACACTTCTTTACCCCAAATGTGACAATAAAGGGCAAGTCAGGGGTTCTTTATAAAATAAAGACAACTCCTGAGATTTGAGGAGTTTCTTACAAGGAATACCCAGGGAGAGAATGCAGGCTTGCTGTAACTTTGAGTCATTTTTTGAATGCAAACAAAGTCTGGCCTTGGGGAGGTAGATTCATTACCTTACCTCCCAGTCATGATTCTAACTCATTTTCATTCAGAATGTCTCCTTAATTAGTAAAATGTAGAAAGTAAGAGGAATGAGCCAACAGTTGCCAAGTGACCATTCTGGACGCGGAGCGACTCAGCACCGTGCTGGGAGCAGGCACTCTGGTGTCCAGCCTAGGGGCAGAGCCTGTCCTTTCCGCTGACCCCGTGGCGCTGCCCTGACGTGCTGGATGTGGCTGTGAGCCGCTGGCCAGGCTGGCTCCCCGCACTGCCGCTTAACTTCTGGCCACCTGGGAAGAGCCATGCGACCTCAGAGCTTGCGTCCCGTCTGAGGGCGGTGCCGATCCTGACTACGTGCGTCTATTCCAGAGGTTAGACCTGCAGGGGGCCCGTGTCCCAGCAGGTGGCCAGTGGGGCAGCACACCTGACACCAGAAGCACAATCAACCAGAGAAAACACAGATCAACTGGACTAGTGACAAACGGAAAGGACACCCTCAAGAGTGTGCAGAGACAACCCAGAGGACGGAAGAAAATACATACAAGCCATGCATCTGATAATGGACTAAAATGTGGGAAAATCCTTACCACTCAGTAATGAAAGGACAGACTGTCTATTAAAAAATGGGCAAGGGATCTAAATAGATATTTCTCGAAAAAAAAAAAAAATCAAAAGGCAAATGCAATTAAGCACATGAAAAGTCGCTCAACGTCATTAGCCATCAAGGAAATGCAAATCAAAACCACCAGAGCAAACCCTTCATGCGCTTGGTGCTGTGCTTAGCCACGCGGTCCTGTCTGACTCTTTGCCACCCCATGGACTGCAGCCCACCAGGCTCCCCTGTCCATGGGGATTCTCCAGGCAAGAATACTGGAGTGGGGAGCCGTTCCCTCCTCCAGCGGATCTTCCCAACCCATGGATCAAACCCCGGTCTCCCGCATTACAGGTGGATTCTTTATTGTCTGAGCCACTAGGGAAGCCCCCATACCCTCTAAGACGCCTGTACTCAGAAAGAAAATAACAAGTGTTGCCTGCCAGGTGGAAAAATTAGAACCTCCATTCACTGCTTTGGGAACTGTGGAGACAGTACAATAATTTTGCAAACAAACAGAGTTACCATCTGACCTGGCAATTCCACTCCTAGCTATATAACCAGCAGATATGAAAACATATATCCCCACAAACACTCGAACCTGAAAGTTTATGGTACCATTATTCATTATTCCACCAAAAAGGTGGAAGCAACCCAAATGCCCATCAGTAGGTGAATGGGTAAACAGAGCATGGCACACTCACACAAGGGCATATCATTTGGCTATACAGAGGAACAGAAGCCTGATACACGCTACAGCACGGGGGAACCTTGAAAATATTAAGCCAAGCCCAAGAAAGCAGCCACAAAACTCCACATCTTATATTCGTATGAAAGTCCGGCACAGGGAATTCTATAAACACAAAAGAGAGACTTGTGGCTGCGTAAGGCTGGAGGGCTGAGGAATGAGAGGCTGGGGAGGTAGGACCTGAAAGGTAGAAGGTTTGTTTTTTGATTTGATTTGAATGTTCTAATATGGGTTGTGGTGACATTCTACAGCTCCGCGAATATACTAAAAACCACTGAACCCTATACTTTATACAGTAACTGTATGGTGTGTAAATTATATCTCGACAAAGCTGTTATGAAAGAACTACGCAAATAAAGGGAAAGTTAAAGAGAAAAAAAAATAGGGCAGGACTCTAAATAAGAGCAACTGTATGGCGCGTTGAAGAGAATACACGGTGTAAAGTAGGGACAGGGCCTGCATCTCCTGAGTTAGACAGCAGGAACCCGGGGCTGCGGGTGAGGGGTGTGTATCGAGGCACAGTGTCTAAGAGGGTGGGGTCTCTAGGAAGAGGGACAAGAGGAGAGTGGGGCGGAAGTACAACCACCCCTGTTCACCATGCCCAAGACCACAGACCCAAGTGAGAAAACTGTCACAGGAAAGCAGGACACCAGGGATGGATCCAGGACGGGGTTGGGGGTGTGGGTGGGGGGCAAGAGCCTGCAGTGGGGGGAAGGGTGCCTCGGGGCCCTCAAGGACTCACTAGCTCCACCCACAGGGCCCGGGTTCACCCCATCCCGTCCTGCCTTTCTGGAATTGCACTGGTGAGTTTCCAGGCTGGAGCCTTCAGAAAGGGACACTGGATGAAAACCGCCTGATTAAAACTGTTCTGTGTTAGTCTTAATAACAGGGGCGGGAGGATAGGGAGGAGAGGAGACCACAACAATATGCAAGAGCCTGCAGTGGGGGGAAGGGTGCCTCGGGGCCCTCAAGGACTCACTAGCTCCACCCACAGGGCCCGGGTTCACCCCATCCCGTCCTGCCTTTCTGGAATTGCACTGGTGAGTTTCCAGGCTGGAGCCTTCAGAAAGGGACACTGGATGAAAACCGCCTGATTAAAACTGTTCTGTGTTAGTCTTAATAACAGGGGCGGGAGGATAGGGAGGAGAGGAGACCACAACAATAAAAGCAATAAATTATACGCTGTGCTTTCCCACCCTGGACGACCCTGCGCGAGTGGCATGAGGGCTCCGTTCGCTCCCGACCGCGAGGGGAACACCTGCCCCCTGCTCACCCCATAGGGGTTTGGGGAGGATTAATGAGATGATGTCTGAGCTCTGCTCCGGGCCCCCTGCAGACACCACTAGGTCTCAGGCATTATTAGCACAAGCTAGGACAGCCCTCTGCCCTTTCCTCACCTCATTATGACACCTAAGCTTTATTACATCTGCTATTAAAGTTCTCACTCTAAGAGTGCACCACGGAGATCACAACCCAGGCTGGGTCAGCACTGCCTGGCCAGCCTTGTTCACGCCAGTCCTTAAAACCTGCTCCTCAACAACAGGGCACCTTGAACCTTCAGCAGCGCGCCCAGCATTTGATGCCCGAGACAGATGATTTAAAAGGCCCTCTAGGATCTCCGTGGTGGCCCAGTGGAAAAGAATCCACCTGCCAATGCAGGAGACATGGGTTCAATCCCCGCTCTGGGAAGAGTCCCCGTGCCAGTGGAGCAGCTAGGCCCGTGGGCCACAGCTACGGAGCCGGCGTACCTAGAGCCTGTGCTCGCAACGAGAGAAGCCACCCCACTAAGAAGCCCGTGCACCGCGACAAAGGGGAGCCCCCGCTTGCTGCAGCCAGAGGAAGGCCGCGTGCGGTAAAGAAGACTCGGCATAGCCAAAAACAAATAAAACAGACACATAATTAACCAAAGGGCCCTGCATTTGGGGGTTTTGAGACCCCTTGCTTCACCTTACCACCCTCACCCCTCAACATTTAGGACCTGAGGGAAGTGACCGCCAGGCTGGGGAGGGGCGTGGGGACAAGCTCCTGGAGTCTTCAAGGACTCTGTTCCTGAGTATCAGACTCATGGACTGGTTTTTGCAGGGTTTAACTTCAAGGCTACCAAACCCAGGAGACCAGTATTTTAAAGCAAAGGCAAAGCCACGTTGTGTGTGTGTAAAACTGATACAAAAGTCTATACATGGGCCTCTGTCTTCAAGGGTCTTTATGCAGTTGGGTGAACTAACATTATAAGTCTGTTGTGAAGATCAGAGATAACACACGTTAAACTTCCAGAGTTGTGGATTATAACAGCTGCCAACACTTATCGTGGGCTTGCTGTGTTCTGCGCACTGGTTTTCCAGTTTTACAGGTAATAATTCACTTGATCCTAACAACCTTGAGTCAGGTATTCTTAGTATTCCCGTTTTTTAGATAAGGAAATCGAGACAGAGGGGCTCAGTGATTCATTCAAGGTCACACCCAAGTCAGTGGTAGAGCTGAGATTTAAACCAGGTAGCCTTTACTGCCCTGCCACAGTAGACATAAAATATGACCCCATTCATATTACCTTCTTGGTGCTGAAAAGAAAATGAACATGTTTTCTCCAACCCAAGTGCTAAGAATGGTTCCTATCCTGATACTGTCTTAATTATTCGGTTGACCTTGAGTTTAAACAAACAGTGAGAAAGGAGAGGGTCGACAGGGGTGTGGATGACAAGGGACTCTAGAAGTGAGGCATCATCCACTCTGAGGGGCGGCGGCGGAGAAGCAAATAGGATACCCAGTGAAGAAGGCTTCGTGACCTTCTGCCTCCACAAACCAAAGTTCCAAATCTGGGAATATGCAATCATCCAGCTGAACACCAGACCCATTTAAGACAGAAGCAGCCACGGAAATAAAAATGCCAAATTCATGATGGTGGCCACATTATCCGATATACTGTTTTACATCTCAATCCCTTTATTTCTTGAGAAAGCATTAGTGAGTGAGGTCGGAGGGAGGTCCAAGAGAGAGGGGATATATGTATACATATATAGCTGATTCACTTCACTGTACAGCAGAAACCAACAATTATATGCCAACTGAAAAAAAAAAAAAGAAACCATAAACTGGATGACTTTGTTATATAAGAAATCTACCCACCACACCCCCATATCAAGCACCGTCGACTCACTCCATAAGTCAGTAATCTTCCTAGTATGTCTCCTGTCTACTTTCAGATACTTTTTCCAATGTTCTGACTGGCAAAAACCTAATTCCTACCTCTGCAAAGCTCTTGGTCCTTGTCTAAATGACGGGGGGAAATGTAAAAATAAATTAAACCTCTGAAATTCAACCAAAAGATACCAAAAAAAAAAAAAACCCCCGAAAGGTACCCAAAAAATACCTAGGCAGGAAGAAAGCTACCAATCTGTATCAATTTTTCCAACCTGAAGAAAAAAATAACACACACTAGCAAATCATAAATGTACCAACTAGGTCCAGAAACATGTCAATAAAAAAACAAGTCATTTTTTACACTGGGAGGAGGCCAAAGAAGCAGGAACGCAGCAGGACTTCAGTCGTGTGTCAGCATAGGAGGATAAAGCCCGTCTTCCCATCACCTTCCCCAGGATGCAGCTGACCCAGAGCCGCAAGCTGGAGGACCACTCCCAGCCCTGGCGAGAAAGACCACCCACCATGATCGAGCCCACTGAGAGAACCTGGTTTGGTTCTAGCACCAAGCAACTCCAGATCACCCGGAAGCCTGTTTATCTGACTTCCCACCCTGAGGAGAGGTGGACACAGCATAGGCTCCGGGCAGCAGCCTCACCTCGCCTTGAACAGGTCATTGTCACTCAGCCCCTCGGGTCTTCAAGATTCTGCGCCTATAAAACATGGCAAGAAACACCCCGGCTCGTACATCTTCGGATGTGGTGGGTAGCAGGGGGCAGCCTGCAGATGGTGACTGCAGCCATGAAATTAAAAGATGCTCGCTCCTTGGAAGAAAAGCTATGACAAACCTAGATAGCGTATTAAAAAGCAGAGACATTGCTTTGCCAACAAAGGTCCATCTAGTCAAAGCTATGGCTTTTTTTCCAGTAGTCATGTATGAATGTGAGAGCTGGACCATAAAGAAGGCTGAGTGCTGAGGAACTGATGCTTTCAAACTATGGTGTTGCAGAAGATACCTGAGAGTCCCTGGAACTGCAAGATCAAATCAGTCCATCCTAAAGGCAATCAGTCCTGAATGTTCATAGTAAGGACGGATGCTGAAGCTGAAACTCCAACACTTTGGCCACCTGATGTGAGGAGCTGAGTCACTGGAAAAGACCCTGATGCTGGAAAAGATTGAAGGCAGGAGGAGAAGGGGATGACAGAGGATGAGATGGTCGGATGGCATCACCGACTCAATGGACATGAGTGTGAGTAAGCTCCGGGAGATGGTGAAGGACAGGGAAGCCTGGTGGGCTGCAGTCCATGGGGTCCCAAAGAGTCGGACAAGACTGAGCGACTGAACAAAAACAAGAGTGTGGCTACTCAGATGCAGGTCCCCTTAACGCTCAACGAGATAAAAATCTGTGGCTGCTTAAGGACTTAAGCAGTAACCTCCTGCCTTAGCACTTAGGATCAAGGCTTGAGATGGAGTCGAATGTCTGCAGAAAAAGCACCACTTTAAAACTGCCACTCCTGGGACTGGACTTCCCTGGAGGGCCAGTGGTTAAGATTCCAAGCTTCTAATCAGGGGACGTGAGTTTGATCCCTGCTTGGCTTGAGGAACTAAGATACCATATGCCACACTGTGCAGCCAAATAAATAAATGAAGTAAAATAAAAATGTAGTTTTTAAAACAAAAACCAATCAAACAAACAAAAACTGCCACTCCTTCATAGGTTAGCAGTCTCCTCTCTTTTGGCAGTTTGGGAGATTGTTGCTTTCTGCCTGCATTGGGCTATTGTACTGCAACATGTCCAGGTGCGGACTTGTGGGTTTATTTTAATTCACCTTGTTAAAGCAAAGCACTGGGTGTGTTTCATTCTGAAAACGTGTATCTTGTTTTGCCTCTGGAACATTCTTAGGCTTTGTCTCTGAAGAGCGCTTGTCTGCCACTGGTCTGTCTCTCTTCCTCAAGGGCACCTATCAGATCTTGGTTGAGGCTCAGGTCTTCCCTACATGTGACCCAACTACTCTATCGAAACATTTTTAGCCCTCCTCTTCGACATTCTGGTACCTTCCAGTCCACTAGTCCTATCTGTGTGCTTGTCCAGTATGGGGCTTCATCCATTAAGGCTTAAATTCCGTTTTCCTGTTCATTTCTGACACTTGCACTTCTTTTTTTGTACCTGCCTATTAATACTTCCTTTCTGCCTGTTGTGTTTCCCGTTTTCTTCTAGCTGTGATTTCTTCCATCTCTGATAATTCTAAACATGCGTTCTACAGCCGGTATCGGATTGCTCTATTTTCATGTAACCCTGAACAAATTAATCTCTCAGTGTTGGCTATCTTTAGTACTTCAGATGTTCTGGAACTTCGGTTTGCAAGTCCACACGGTCAGAGTTAGTCAGCAGGAGGTGGAGTGGAGTAAGGTGGGAGTGAGTGGGTCTCTTCTGCACCACCCTCCCCCCCCACAGTTCTGTGCCCACTTCTCCCAGGACCCGCCTTGTGTTGACAGGTCAGGACCCCTGGCACATAGTAGCGCAGGCAAACTGCAGTCACGCCTCCAGGTGATGCTGGCCCACGAGTGGGCCGCAGGCTTGAGTCTGCTTCTTCCCGGTGCCCTAGACTTCACCCTGAGCAGTAATTGTCTCGGATGTTTTTAGCTCCCTCCACAGCCAGAGCGGCCAGCCCAGACCTTGTTTCCAGCAGCAAGTCTGGCTCGCGGGCTACTTTTAGTTTCCTCTGCCCCAGCAGAGCAGGGCTCCCAGCTACACAGCCTCCTTCCAGACTCCCAGCGGAGTGGGGCTGTGGCTTCAGCATAAAAAGGCTCATGCTTTTTATCTGGTTGTGTGTTTTTCACAGATATGTCTGTCTTGGGTTTTGAGCATAACTGCATCTTTAATTTTCTTTTTATATTTGGTGTTTGGAACTAGGGGCGGGGCAGGGGAGGGGGGAGGAAAGCTACTCCAAATTAAACAAACGCTGAGCAGAAGGTGAATATTTCAGCAAAGACTTAAAGGAGGTGAGGGCGAGAGTCACGCCTGGAGGAAGAAAATTATCCCAGAGAAAAGGGAACAACTGCAAGTGCAAGAAGCCTGAGGCAGGTCTGCAGTGTTCGAAGAACAGAGTGAGCAAGGGCGGCGGGAGGAGGCAGAAAGGTGAGGGCCTTACAGGCCCCCCTAAGTAGCTGCGGACTTCTCAGCAAGC
>SJYC01076471.1:0-24919 GCA_006408675.1 Madoqua kirkii
AAAAGGGAACAACTGCAAGTGCAAGAAGCCTGAGGCAGGTCTGCAGTGTTCGAAGAACAGAGTGAGCAAGGGCGGCGGGAGGAGGCAGAAAGGTGAGGGCCTTACAGGCCCCCCTAAGTAGCTGCGGACTTCTCAGCAGAGCAGCAAGCGGCTGGGCTTGGGTTCTGACGGCGTTGCTCTGGCTGCTCCATTTGGGGAAAGTGGCAGGAAGTGGGAGCGCAGACGAAGGGACACCAGCTAGGAGGCTCCTCTGAGAACCCAGAGGAGAAATGACGGTGGGTGAGAACAGGGCAGACGTGGTGAACGCGGTTGGGTTCTGAATCTAATTTGAAGGTAGAGCAGCAGAAATTGTCGATGGATCGGACGTGGGTGGGGGAGAGAGACAGCAGTCAAGAAGGGCCCCAAGGATAGAAATGCTATTGCCTGAGATGAAAAAGTATGGCAGAACAGGTTTGTTTTGGAAGGAGTTCAGTTCTGAACATAAAATGAAAGCTGGGCCTTGTCCTTCCTACAAAGTTACAAAAATGACTGTAAGACTCAAAAGAAGACTGAGGACTATTATCCAGAATATATAAAGAACTCTTAAAACTCCATAATAGAAGCACAAACAATCCAATTAAAAATGAGGAGAGGAACTGAATAAAGACTCTACCAAGGAAGAGACAAGCGTGGCAAATAAGCTCATGAAAAGACGCTCAGCATCATTAGCCATCAGAGAGATACAACATCAACACAAGATATACTGCTACACAACCAGCAGAAGGGCTGAAATGAAAAGACTGGTAATATGAAGGGATGGTGATGAGGTAGCGCAATAGGAACCGGAAGGCAAAGCGGCACAGTCACTGTGGAAAAGCAGTGTGGCAGCTTCTTATAAAATAAGACACAGGCGTACCAGGTGACCCAGCCATTCTACTCCCGGGCATTTACACAAGAGAAATGAAAACACTTGTCCACACAAACCTTGTACTCAAATAGTCATAGCAGCTTTGCTTGCAAAAGCCAGAAAGTGGAAACAACCCGGTGTCTATCAACAAAGTAAATGAATAAACAAGATCTGGTATATCCACACAATGGAATATTACCCAGCCATAAAGATCTACAAAACATGGACGCGTGCGACAAGACAGATGAACCCCAAAATCAACAATAAAGCAACCCAGCCTCCCTCCTCCCCCCCAGAAAGGGCACATCATGCTTGTTTCCATTAATGCAAAATTCTAGAAAATAGAAGCTTATCTGTAGTGACAGAAAGCAGACCAGGGATTCTCTGGGGCTGGGCCAGAGGAAGGGATGGGCGGCCAAGGGACAAGAAATTTTCAGAGGTAATGAAGACATTGGTCGTGGTGTTGGTTTCACAATGTCTACCACCTATCAAAACTTCCTACATTTTACCTTTAAATGGTTACTTTATGGTATATAAATACTTCAATTAAAAGTTTGTTTGTTTTTAAGGAAATTGCTGAATTCAGGGCAAAAACCAAAGACAACACTATAAAAAGATCAGCAACTCCACCATGGAGCTCTCCACCCCAACCAAACGTCACAAGCCTCTCAGTGCCGACACTCAGTTATGTCAATAGTCTGTTCATTCATAAACACGTGATGACCTGGGAGAGGAAGAAGAAAACTCTCCTTCTCTGATTCAGCTCTAGCTTAGAACTGGACCAGGAAAACCAATACGGAACGATGTCTTTTTTAGATCACGAGTGTGGATTTGGCGCTTCGGGCCTTGTAAACCCTAATCTTGGTGGAATAGAGCCTGAAGCCAAGAGCAGGGCCCTTTGGGTGTCTCACCATCCCAAGAGGCAGTGTACACCCTGAGCCACACGGGCCCTCTCTGCTTCGTTCTTCCGAAAGGACATCCTGCTAACAGCCAGTGTGCATGGGATAACTTTACAGCTGACGCACAGGAACCAAGAGCAGTTCCTTACCTGTGACTCTGCATTCAGGCTTTTATTCCTGCAAACCCAAAGAATGCACAAGCCACATTCCAGTCGGAGACCGGTAACAGTGAGATTCTTAAGGGTGGGGGCAGCGATGTGGCAGCTCGTTCAGCCCACCACACCTCTCCCAACACAGGCTACGCCTTCACACGTATGTGTTCATCCATGCACACACAGCTGTGTCACTGTGCACCAGTCACAGCACATGTAGTGTGACCACATGTAAACATGGGACAGAAGGTAATACAGTCGTCCATCAGTATCCACGGCAACTGGTTCCAGAATGCCACCCCCCAACCCCTCTTCTCCTGCATACCAAAATCCAAGGATGCTCAAGTCCCTTATACGAAATAGTGCGTATTTGCATATGATCTGCACGGGTGGCGCTAGTGGTAAAGAACCCGCCTGCCAATGCCGGAGATGTAAGAGACTCAGGTTCGATCCCTAGGTCGGAAAGATCATCTGGAGGAGGGCATGGGAACCCACACCAGTATTCTTTCCTGAGAAATCCCGTGGACAGAGGAGCTGGAGGGCTGCAGTCCAAAGGGGTACAAAGAGCCAGACACGACTGAAGTGACGGAGCACAGCACACACACTCACCCTCTGTTCACTTTATATCACCTCTAGGTTACTCATAATATTCAACACTATGCCCACCGTTGTAAATACAACGTAAATGCTAAAAAGTCACCAGCATGAGGCAAATCCAGTTTCTGCCTTTGGGGACTTTCTGGAATTTTGCTCCCCAACCGAACACTTTCCACCTGCGGCTGGCTGGATCCAAGGCCGACAGACGCTGGTTCTGGATTCTGTCGTGGGAGGCTGCCTGAACGGAGGAGCACTGGTAACATTTCAGTACAATGACTAGAGACAGAGGTCATCCCTCTCTGGGAAAAATGAGCAACCACTTTTCTTTTAGGGAGCTGAACCAGAGACTATTCGAAGGTGGCCTGAACACGTGTCAGTGCCACAGACAACTACATCACACTCTCTGCGTCCTGAGCCTTCTGTGTAAGGTCAGAGGTCACTGAAGTCCCTCAGAGGAGGCTGTGGCTTTAGGCCAGGGCCGTCTGGCAGCACCTTCCGCGGTGATGGGGACGCTCTGTTTCTGCACGGACACTGCAGGAGCCATGAGCCACATGAGGCCGTGGAAACTGGGAACTGCACATTAAGTTTTAATCTTTATGAATTCAAATTTAAGGAGCCACGCCTGGCTAGTGACTGTCATGTTAACTTTAGACTCTGAAATCTAACATTTCCCTATGATCTCAAGAGAGGGGGAAAAAAAGTCTAGAGATACTCTTTACCCTGTCCGCCTCAAATTATCTTAAGAGTCAGGATTGGCTCAAATCTAGAAGATGAAGAAATGCCTTGGACGCCGCGGGCTTACAGGGGAAGTGCTGTGGTGAAGAGACTTTGTTTGGGCAGCACCATGCAGCGCAGAATAAAACAAAACACCACAGGAAACCAGCAGCGAAGGTGTTCTGGGGTCAGAGGCCAGTGGGAGGTCAGGTGACACAGGAAACTGGGGAGCAAAAGGCAGGCTCAGGCTGCCAGTGATCTCCCTGGGTTGTCTTGGGCAAAAAAAAAAATCATGTTTTTCTTTCTGGACCTCAATTTCTCAAATACATAGGATTTAGCCACCTGCCCCATCTAATTCACAGAGCTGTAAGAAAGGTAAAGTAGTGAGCACCTAAGCGTACCAGGGGCTTCCCTGGGGGCTCAGATGGTAAAGAATCTGCCTGAAAGCAGGAGATCCGGGTTTAATCTCTGGATCAGGAAGGTCGTCTAGAGAAGGAGATGGCAGCCCACTCCAGTATTCTTGCCTGGAGCATTCCACGGATAGAGGAGCCTGGCAGGCTACAGTCCTTGGGGTCACAAAGAGTCGGATATGACTGAACCATGAAGGGGCTGGAGCCCACAAGAGCCTGGCAGGCGATGGGCACTGCTATGGTCTGAATGCCTGTGTCCCTGCAGAATTCCTCTGTTGCAGTCTTAGCCCCCAAAGGTAATGGTATTAAGTAGGTGGGGCCTCTAGGTCAGTATGGCCTGAGTGCCTTGTGAACGAGGCTCCACGGAACTCTCTGGCCTCTTCTGCCATGTGAGGATGCAGTGAGAAGTCTGAAGCCCAGGAGAGGTCCCTCACCAACTATGCTGGCACCCAGATCTCAGAATTGCAGCCTCCAGAAAAGTGAGAAATAAATTTCTGTTCCGTATAAGCTGCCCAGTCCATGGTATTTTGTTGAAACAGGCCCAAAGATCTAAAAGTCTGAACAACAACGGAGACTCCACATTCGGAACTGAAAACACCCTAATTGCAGAAGGGAGCAGCAAGGCAGACCCACAGGCAGCTTGTAATTCCCAAGAAAGTGGCCCAAACAGGTCTTTTTAAAATACAGTCCCTGTCAGACTTCCCTGGTGGTCTAGTGGTTGAAAATCTGCCTGCCAATACAGGGGACACAGGTTCAGTCCCTGGTCAGGGAAGATCTCAAATGCTGCCAGGCAGCACCCGCAAGGCAAGGAAGACACAGCAGAGCCACACACAGACACACACACACACAGACACAGAGACACACAAACACAGAAACATATACACAGACACAGACACACACACACACAGACACACACACACATAAAGATCCTATCAATAGGATCCGAGATCCACAGAAACCAAGAGCCTTGACTTCAGATGGTAACGCCAATGCTCAACCCTTCCTGCTGGATCAGACTCCCAGCGCGGTGTGGTAGCTCAGAAATCACCAGCAGTTCTTGGCCTTCTTGACAAGAAGCCCTGGGCACTGTGAGGCGAGCAGTCCGGTGGGGACTGACTGGGAACGGGCTCGAGGGAACCTTCTGGGCTGGTGGTCACGTTGTTTCTTATATTGACGGAAGAGACAAAGGCTGAGTTCCCCAAGGGGCTGCCAGGTGGTATACTTAAGATCTGTACATCTCATTCCATGCAGATTTTAACCACAAAGAAGGGACTGTGAATACACAAAAAATGCAAAGTCCAGCCGTACACATGACCCTAGTCAGAATCTCCGGCACTGGGACACAGACTTAGGGATTTTAACGTGATGCTGATGGAGGTGAACTTCTGAGTCAGCTTTGACAATTACTTGCTATGCCAAAGAAAACAGGTCCAGGGTAGACAAGCAGGATAATTCGACTTAGGCTTCTCACTTTCTATCTGAAACTGACTACATGACAGGATGCTCCCAAGAAGTAGTGGGAAGAACGACATAACAATGGCCACTATTTGACAATTATTGCTATTTACAAAAATAGCAATTGTATATGGTAATAGGATGCCATTACTTCTAGATGTGAACATGTGCCCTGGCGAATGGGCATCTTTTTATCCATAGAAGAGCATAACCTTAATTTACAAGAAGTCCACTGGGAACGGAGGTTTATCTCCATCGTGGACTGTGCTGCTCCCCTGGGTGGGGTGGGGGGCAGCAGCCAGGGGGTGTGGCAGTCCAAGGGCGAGTGCCCACCAAGATGCCTCGTTCCAAGGCTCGGGGGTCACTTTCCATGTGGGAGTCGGAGAGCTGCTGGGCCAGAGGCTTGTGTACACTAAGCCTGTTTCTTCCTCCAGGAAGACCAGCCTGTATTTTCTTGTTTCTGAGGTCTAACTATTTTCAACAAAACTGGGATTCTCACCCCTGTGGTCTTAAGACAAGCCTAAGAAGCTACTCAGCTTCCCTTGGGGAGGATGGGATGGTGAGGTCCAAAAGGTAACCTTCTGGAGCGCTTGTGATGGTGAGGACTTCCGGACCAGAAACGAGCACCCTCCTCCTGGCTTTCCTACGAGTCTGCATGCTTCCCTGCTGATGACCCTGGTTCTGTTTAGTCCTTGCTATAAGATGCGAGGACAAAATGTACCAGATGCATTCAGGTTTGAACACAGTCAACTTGTTTACCTAGAGCTGAGAGAGAAGCCAAACTGGGAAAGGGGCCAAATGAAGGAAACGGGAGGAGTCGGCACCCACAGAGGGCAGGAGAACCAAACGCAGCTGGTCCCAGCCGGAGGCTCCTGGAGGCTCCAGCAGGGCCACTCTCTCGTCCTCTGCCCCTGTGGGCAGCAGCCACTTCCAGTTACACGGTCTTTATGCACTTTAGTGCAGGTCGTATCCGCTCCTTCACTGTCGATTTACGGTCCTGTGCAAGAGGGGCCTGCGCTCAGGAGGTGATACGTCCAAAGAGACAGGGGGCTGCTGGACCCACGGGCAAACCAGCCACTCTGAGCCCCCTCCACCGACAAGGCCCCTGAGTGCCTGGGTCATATACCTTCCCCAACAGGAAAAAACACATGACTTTTCAGTTGTTTTCTGGATCTGAGGGAGACAAAGGTAAAATCGACTTTTATCCATCTCCAAATCAATCAATGACTGATCTACTGGACTGCCTCGTAATCACTCAAACAGTTGCTGGTAGGTGACTAGTAACCTCGGCTCTTATTAGCAACCGGACAGAAGCATCTCTTGCTTTTTGAAGCATCCTTCTTCCCCCTCAAAGTTCTCCACATTCCCAGATGGAGAACAAACTTGTTCCCACCTCTTGAATAGGTGCAATCTCGGGGAGGTAGTATATTGATAATGTTACTAGATGCAACGCGATGAATAAGGTCTCAGAAACAGTGAGCTAGTTATTATCCCATCAGAAAGCAATTTGTAAGTTTATAAACCTGGTCAATAAATTTACTGAGCATCCTCCGGGGTCAGGCACTGTGACAGGTGCTGGGAGTGGTACGGTGAAGAGTCACACCAAAGAGGGGCTCCGGATGATGATCCTCGGCTTGCAGTCCTGTGACTGAGCCTTATCCGGTGCCACCAGAGCAGGACCCCGGCTCTGAAAAGTCCCTCGACAGAGATGGAATTTGGAAGGCACTGCTCTGGCTCCAAACCACAGTGACGTCGTACACCAAGTGTCCTCAACCAAAGACACCGGGCTTTCCCAGTGGTCCAGTGGTTAAGAATCCACCTTGCAAGGCAAGGGACACTGGTCAATCCGTGGTCCAGGAGGATCCCACACGCCTCAGAGCAACTAAGCCTGCGCAGCACAACTGCGGAAGCCTGAGCGCCTAGAGCCAGCGCTCCACTTCAAGAGAAGCCACGGCAGTGAGGAATCCAGGCACCGCGACCGGACAGCAGTCCCCGATCGCCGCGACTAGAGAAAGCCTGAGAGTGGCAACGAAGACCAGCACAGCCAGAAAATAATAGATCTCACAAAGAGAAAAGGCACCAACACACATCTACACTGCCCTACAATTCTCTTCCAAATGCAGACGGCCTTGAACAAAATGCCTGTGGTCTGTCCAGTATTACCTTTCTAGATCTGATTCAAATTTTCCTTCTTAACAAATCAGGATGTGCTGGGTGCGGGAGGTGCCCCTCAGGACTCTCTGTGCCGCTGGACCCCACTTAGCGGCTGAGCCCCCTGAGGGCTAAAGACATTCTGGAGGGAAACGCAGTAGTGGCTCTTAGGCCCAATTTTTCCTCCAGAACTGACCCGGCCTGATTCCAAAGCCTGCTGGGGACTATTTATCCCCCAGCCCTGAAGGGATGGAGACCCCCCCTTCCCTCCGCACCACTACAGGAGGCCTTCAAGGCCCAGGGGTCTAAGAATGTGATACGTCCAAAGAGACAGGGGGCTGCTGGACCCACGGGCAAACCAGCCACTCTGAGCCCCCTCCACCGACAAGGCCCCTGAGTGCCTGGGTCATATACCTTCCCCAACAGGAAAAAACACATGACTTTTCAGTTGTTTTCTGGATCTGAGGGAGACAAAGGTAAAATCGACTTTTATCCATCTCCAAATCAATCAATGACTGATCTACTGGACTGCCTCGTAATCACTCAAACAGTTGCTGGTAGGTGACTAGTAACCTCGGCTCTTATTAGCAACCGGACAGAAGCATCTCTTGCTTTTTGAAGCATCCTTCTTCCCCCTCAAAGTTCTCCACATTCCCAGATGGAGAACAAACTTGTTCCCACCTCTTGAATAGGTGCAATCTCGGGGAGGTAGTATATTGATAATGTTACTAGATGCAACGCGATGAATAAGGTCTCAGAAACAGTGAGCTAGTTATTATCCCATCAGAAAGCAATTTGTAAGTTTATAAACCTGGTCAATAAATTTACTGAGCATCCTCCGGGGTCAGGCACTGTGACAGGTGCTGGGAGTGGTACGGTGAAGAGTCACACCAAAGAGGGGCTCCGGATGATGATCCTCGGCTTGCAGTCCTGTGACTGAGCCTTATCCGGTGCCACCAGAGCAGGACCCCGGCTCTGAAAAGTCCCTCGACAGAGATGGAATTTGGAAGGCACTGCTCTGGCTCCAAACCACAGTGACGTCGTACACCAAGTGTCCTCAACCAAAGACACCGGGCTTTCCCAGTGGTCCAGTGGTTAAGAATCCACCTTGCAAGGCAAGGGACACTGGTCAATCCGTGGTCCAGGAGGATCCCACACGCCTCAGAGCAACTAAGCCTGCGCAGCACAACTGCGGAAGCCTGAGCGCCTAGAGCCAGCGCTCCACTTCAAGAGAAGCCACGGCAGTGAGGAATCCAGGCACCGCGACCGGACAGCATCCCCGATCGCCGCGACTAGAGAAAGCCTGAGAGTGGCAACGAAGACCAGCACAGCCAGAAAATAATAGATCTCACAAAGAGAAAAGGCACCAACACACATCTACACTGCCCTACAATTCTCTTCCAAATGCAGACGGCCTTGAACAAAATGCCTGTGGTCTGTCCAGTATTACCTTTCTAGATCTGATTCAAATTTTCCTTCTTAACAAATCAGGATGTGCTGGGTGCGGGAGGTGCCCCTCAGGACTCTCTGTGCCGCTGGACCCCACTTAGCGGCTGAGCCCCCTGAGGGCTAAAGACATTCTGGAGGGAAACGCAGTAGTGGCTCTTAGGCCCAATTTTTCCTCCAGAACTGACCCGGCCTGATTCCAAAGCCTGCTGGGGACTATTTATCCCCCAGCCCTGAAGGGATGGAGACCCCCCCTTCCCTCCGCACCACTACAGGAGGCCTTCAAGGCCCAGGGGTCTAAGAAGCAGGCATGCCCCTAAGAAGGCAAAGGCTTTCTCAGCTCTCTGGCAGATAAAGTTGAGGCAGGAATGCGTGAAGCCCTCCACAAGCACCTCACGTTCTGCTTTGGGCAATTAAGTGATTTTTTTTTCTTTTTGCACAGCTCGAGGCTCAAAGCTAGTGGGGAAACTGTCTCCAGCGGTGCGGGTGACTTCAAAGGACTGAGAGGCAGGCCCTGGCTCTGCAGACACGCCCCTCTTCCTGGAGGAGAAAAGGCAGAACCGGCTTCCCCAAATTCCCCAAGCTCCTGCTCCTCACTCGCCAGCCCCAGAGAAGGGAAGGAGCGAAGAGTCAGGAGATCTCTGTTTCTAGGAAGCTCGGGATTTCACCCAGTGAAAGATACTGCTTCTAAAAAAAAGAAAGAAAATCAAGGAAACAGAAATGAAAGGCTGCTGAGAAAATCGAAAATGTGTCATCAGACACTTCTGCATAATAGGAAGACCTACAGGTGTTGGCAGGAACGACCCATGACTCCTCCCTACCTTACCTGTTCTACACACCTGTCTGGTCCCTGTTTTTCAGGGCAGGCCTCGCACAGCGCTTGACTAGCCCACTTCCATCCCAGGAAGCAGCCTGTGAAGGACACGCCCACTACTTGAAGGCACTGCTTGGCAAGCCAGACACCCCTGTCTCTGACCATCTCTGTGGTATTCGATGTGCTACCATGACAGGCAGAACCACCAACCATCACCCAGGTGGGCCAGCTGGTCCACCAGGTGGGCATCCCTGTCTCAGAGACAGAGAGACCCCTTTGCACTCCACCCTGCCCAGCAGACAGGACCTCGGTGGGCCATCGGAGGGGGCAGACGGGAGAATGGCTTACTGTCGGTTTCCCAGCCATGTTTAGTACTGGGAGTCCTATCGACAGGCCCTAAAGTAAAACCACAGATTATTCAAGGTGGTACACAGGCGGACTTTTGAAATCAATACACATATGTTCATTTTAGCATGAGTTAGAAAAAGTTAATTAGCACAAATTCTTGATAAAAATCTCCTTTCAAAAATACCGTTTTTCACCAAAGCTCAGATACCATCAACCAAACGTGTCAAGGAAAAAATTAAGCTAGGACGCACAATGGGTTTTGAGACATTCCAATGTCAGAGATGATATGATACCAAAAAGGAAAGCCTCTAAAAATCAACAAGGTACGTTATTTCAGTTTTTAGAATTACAGTCACTTTAAAGAAAATTTTCAAATGAATAACTATGGCTTGCAGGTATGGGAGGAACTGTGAAGGTGTTACGAGAATAACCACATCATACAAGAGTGCACAGAGCGAGCCGCGAGCCATGCCTGCTCCAGGGGCTTTACAGAACCGACTGTATTTCATCTAGAAAACAACCCCCCGGGCTTCCCTGGTGGTCCAGTGGTTGAGAATCCATGCACCAGTACAGGGGACATGGGTTTGATCCCTGGTCTAAGATGATCCCACCTGAGCAACCAAGCCTGTGAGCCACAGCTCCTGAGCCCACAGGCCCTAGAGTCTGTGCTCCCTAGCATGAGAAGCCACCACAATGAGAAGCCCGGGAACCGAACTGGAGAGGAGTCCCTGCTCAGCACACCTAGAGAAAAAGCCCGTGTGGCAGTGAAGACCTGACACAGCCAAAATGAATACATCTTTCAAAAAAACTTATGTAATAGTTTTAAAAGAACCCACGGCAAGGTCTCACATTGTGCCGGTTAGAGCAGTGAACTGCAGCAGGGGAGGGCTGGTGACCTGCCCAATGTCACTCTCTCTCTCACACACACACACTCAGACACACACATACACACACCCCCAGAGGGCAGAGCCCAGCCCAGCAGAAGGCATGTGGGTCCCAGCTCCCAGCTCTTCTGAGCCTCCCCAGAGAACTCTGGGTAGGACCATGGGAAATCGTGGATATGCAACCATTTCTGACTTACAAAAATGGCAAGTTCAAAGGATTCACCCTAAGAGCTGCACGAACCATTTGTTAAATGTCTGATTAACAGCTGGCACGTGACTGTCTGGAGCCAATTCCTTTCAGGACAGAGTGGAACCTCAGTCTTGGGCAGCGCGTCCCTAACCTCAATCCAAAACCCTGAAACTTTTGAAATATTCTAGAACGTTTACCTAAAGCCCTCTTCGTCTTCTTCAGACTCTGTCTCGAGACTCGGATTTCAGTCTCCAGAATCCACTGGAGCACATGAAGGGATACTGGAGGAGAAACGTATAAAAAGGAGAAAAGCAAGTAGGTTCCTTTCTTCAGCTGCAGGACTGGCCCGCAAGCAGGTTCCAAGCAGCCTGGACAGACAGCTGACGACTGTCCAGGCTGACCTTTCACGGGCTATGGCCTCACCCCGTCAAGCTGTGGCTAAGCTCGAGGCAGGAGGGCAAGAGCCCTAAGTCGGGGTTGGCCAAATCTCTCTCCAGATGAATGATTTGGCTCATCAAGGGCACAGAGTATCAGGGTTTATGCCCAGGGTCCATTTCTAAATGTGATTACGTAATACATGACCCCCAGAGCAGGGACCCCCACCCACACTGCCTTTCCTGTCGGCACCTGCACACGCGGCCCGGCTCCAGCCAGCACCCTCACACGCTGGTCTCATCTGCTCTCAGATGAATGGGGCCCCTGGGGTTGTGCAACATGCTGGCCCTTCCTGCATGTATAGAGAGAAGGGAGCTCGGGTTTCTAATAACTCTGGGCAGATGCCCAGAGAAGATCTGAAGTGAAGCAGAAACCTGATACACAAAACTGTGATCATCACGGAGGAAGGCAAGGGGAAACCTGGATCTTATTTTAGGAAAATGCTTTATTCTGACATTTAACTCAAAATACCTTAATGGTCAGGGACTCTGAGCAGGTCAAAGACTCCTCGTTCTAAGAACAGCACAGTCCCCCGACATTAGGAACCTCTTTTATTTTTTATTTCTTTGTAACTTGCAGAGCTCATTCTCATTATTGATATACCTCCACGGACTCCTAATCTCAGAGATATTTTAAATACGCACGTTCTCAAACACGTTCTTTTTTTTTCCCCTAAATCGTCAACAGCACCAGAAAAATTAACTCGAGCCCCAGAAGATTATCTTTATAAACATTATATTCTTAATAGAAGTAAACTGCTCTTTTCCCTTAAGCAAAATAGAACATTATGCAGCGCCTTTTGTGCTCAGCTTTCAAAAACGTGAATGGGAACACTTTCCCAAAGTCACGAATATACAAAAGGACCAAACAAAAATCGCAAAAAAAGGGAAAAAAAAAAAACACATGGAAATGAAAAACTTCTCTCTGCTGAAAGGAACTGCTCTTTGTTGATAAAAGGGAGGTTCAAACATATTTTAAATATTTTTAAACAAAGGCCTAGCTGATGGCCCTTAATCCATCCATCCAGTTCAACTTTCGGAGCAGGCAGCTGCTGCTGAGGAGTGCCCGTCCAGAAGGGAGGGCCCGGAGGCATTTCCTCAGCGTCCCACATTCCTGGGGGACACGGGACTTAGCCAACTTAACAGCGATTTGCAACCTCCAATGCGAGCACGACAACATCTTCATAAAAGTTTTACAAGGACATCCTGCCAAGAACCAAGCCACCACGAAAGAGGAGAGTTGCGGGGCTGGAGCACCCCCAGCAGCTCGCTTTTCTTGGCCACCGCTCCTCCCAGTGCAGCGCACACAGGCGGCTGGCAGCCGGGAACTCACGGGACGGTCCCGGGGAGGAAGCACTTGGAGCGAAGAAGATACCCACTCCGGCTGGGCAAGACAGGGAGCAAGAGGAGGCCAGGCAGGGGAAGGGATGGAGGCGGACGTCTGGAGTTGCCTGCCTCGAGGTGCAGTCCTGTCCCCCTCCATCCTTCTGGGGGACCTCACCAGCGGAGCGCTCAGGGAGCCTTGCTCTGAGCATGACCCTCACACGGGGGCGACACAGGGAGACCGCCCGTGGTGTGACCTGTGGCGCAAAGGCCCAAGGTGAACGTCAGAACCACGGGGCCGTGAGACAGCGAGGTCAGCCTCACAGCCGGTCTCGGGGTCCTGGGGCTGCCCCGACAAACACCACAGACCCAGGGGCCTCAACACTCGTGCACTGTCCCGCTGTCCCGGAGGGCAGAGGCCAGAGAGTGAGGTGTCGGAGGGGGAGCTGTCCCCGCCCCTCCTCCGGCTTGCGGGGGCGCTGCTGGTGGCCTCTGGCCCTCCGTGGTTTGCAGGGTCACTGGCCAGCACAGCTTCCCATCCCCGTGTTCTCCCTCTGTTCACGTCTGTGTCCGGATCTCTCCGTATTATAAGGATACCAGTCATATTTGATCAGGGCCCACCCGAACGATCTCCTTTTAACTTGGTTACCTCTGTAAGGAATCCATCTCCCCACGCCACAGTCTGAGGTACTGGGGGTTAAAAACTTGACATGCGATTTTTGGGGTGGGGGAACATAATTCCACCCATAAGAAGACCCGTGGAGAACCAGGGGTACGTGAGAAAGGGCCCTATAAGAAATAAGCATTTTCTTTTCTTTAGCATCTCTTTCACAATAAGTAACTACAGAACCCACAAGTCTGTATCACAGTGCAGGAGTAAATTAAATGGATAATTTTTTTTTTTAAGTGGGTGGAAAGATGTGGGAGAGAAACACAGGCAAGGTGCCATCACAGGGGGAAACAGGAAAAAATGAGGTGTAAAATGATACATTCAAGACTGTTTTGGCAGAGGCCTGTTGCCAGTAGCTATACAGTAGACTCTCCAAGTTTGGCAAGATATAAAAGAGGACAAGGCCCAAAATACATTAATGGCCTAGCTATGGCTTTAGATCGAGTCATAATTGGCTGGGAAATGGGGCTCACCTTTCAATTCCGTGAACTGCTAAGTTTGAGCCTCCTGCCATTCAGGGAGGATTTACGTGGCGAGGATCGGGTCACTGCCAGCCACTGGCTCGGGCTTGAACTAGACACCCACCTGGGGTTTTCAGAGGAAGGAGTGTCCTGAGAAACAAGCCGCATGGAAGGAGGCCCTAAGGGGACCCTGCTTTCTCAAACTCAGAGCGTGAAATGAGGAAACACTACATTTGGCAAAGACGGGCACTGAAGAGGGTCCTTTACTTGGAAGAAATAAAAAAGGTGGAAGGCATATTATTTTTAAAGGGACCTCAGCGGTAATGGCTTTATGACTCTGAATATCGCTGGCGACTGGGAAGACTGTCCAGCTACAAGGTGCATGATACATGCGCAAACACACAGTCACCATCATCGGCAAGTGTGTGCTAGCATGCGACACCAGAGAGGCACAACCATCAGAGAAGAAAGCAGCAATAGACACTCACGCTCTCACAGTCGTGTCCAACTGTGACCTCATGGACTGTAGCTCACCAGGCTCCTCCTCTGTCGGCGGAATTTTCCAGGCAAGAATACTGGAGTGGGTTGCCATTTTCTCCTCCAGGGGATCTTCCCCACCCAGGGATCAAACCTGTGTCTCCTGCATCTCCTGCATTGGCAGGTAGATTCTTTACCAGTGAGCCACCTGGGAAGCCTCATCAGAGAGCCAAGTGCCTTCAAAACAATTTAATCCCAATTTCCATTCAATGCCATCTAGCCCATGGGTTCCGAAAGTCCAGTCTACAAGCTCCTGGCTGAAGTCAGAGGGGCAGGGTTTATGTTGGTTGCTTGGTATTGTCCAACTCTTTTCAACCCTGTCCACTGTAGTTCGCCAGGCTCTCCTTTCCATGGAATTCTCCAGGTAAGAATACTGGAGCGGATTGTCATTTCCTTCTCCAGAGAATCTCCCCACCCCAGGGATGGAACCTGGGTCTCCTGCATTGGCAGGCAGATTCTTTACCGTCTGAGCCACCAGGGAAGCCCAAAAGGGGTGATGGTTGCAGGAGTGAGGGGTCCTTAAACCTTTTCAGAGAACCTGTGAGTGCAAAGCTAGCTCTGTAATGACACTAAGGAGATGTGTATAAGAGACAGAGCGCACACAGGCGGCTGGCAGCCGGGAACTCACGGGACGGTCCCGGGGAGGAAGCACTTGGAGCGAAGAAGATACCCACTCCGGCTGGGCAAGACAGGGAGCAAGAGGAGGCCAGGCAGGGGAAGGGATGGAGGCGGACGTCTGGAGTTGCCTGCCTCGAGGTGCAGTCCTGTCCCCCTCCATCCTTCTGGGGGACCTCACCAGCGGAGCGCTCAGGGAGCCTTGCTCTGAGCATGACCCTCACACGGGGGCTGGTGGCGGGGAAGGTTCCTTAAGAATGTTGATGAAGCAGGAATTCCCTGGCGGTGCAGCGGTTAGGACTCTGCATTTCCGATGGAGGGGCAAAGGTTTGATCCCTGGTTTGGGAACTAAGATCCCTCATGCCACGTGGCACAAGTAAAATTTAAAAACAAAGAAATAAAGAAGAATGTTAATGAAGCAATACTGATTTAAAACACTGATGAATAAAAGCTAGTTTTATTTAACTGAAAAAAATTTTTATGAGTGTTCAGCTCCCGGTGAAGTGAAAGTTGCTTGGTCATGTTTGACTCTTTGCGACCCCATGGACTATGGAATTCTCCAGGCAAGAATACTGGAGTGGCTTGCCATTTCCTCCTCCAGGGGAACCTTCCCAACCCAGGGACTGAGCCCAGGTCTTCTGCATTGCAGGAGGATTCTTTACCAGCTGAGCCACCAGGGAAGCCCTCAACTCCTAAGTACATACTTTTTAATATTCTATGTGAAAAAATGAGAAGTTTGGACAAAGCACGTCTGTTGCATACCAAAGCACATGGTTGCCTCACGATAAAGTCATGCAATACCACGTGACTGTGAGTTGCAAGCTGAACTAGCCACTTCTTAATGGGACAGCATTTTTACTTAAAAATTTATACTTAAAACATAGTTATACGGACAGGTATAGGGCAGACATTTTCTCAGAAATGAATGAAATGAGCTTGCCATTTCAAGAAAAACAACTGATAGTATTTGTTGCCAATGATAAAATTTGAGCTTCCAAGCAAAATCAGAAGTTGGGGAAATTTGTATTTACCACCATGAGCTTGACAGAATCCCAGAACTACTTAAAGGCTTTCCTACTGAGAAGAATGTGGACAGTAACAAATGTGATTTTCTAAATACTATATGATGAAATGTGTCCACATTTGAAAGAGCTGCGTGACTCAGTGAATCAGTATTTTCTAAATGACCAGTGCATGATAATACAAAATCATTCATTAATAACAGATCCCTTCAAAGAACAAGCGAGACCAATGGTTTCAACAGAGCAGAGCAGGAAGAGTTCATCGATATGGTTTCAGGTTCCACTTTATACCTAACCTGCAAGAAACTACCTCTTCCTGAGTATTGATACAGTATCAAAGAATATCCACAATTACCTTGGGAAACTAAGGAAATACTCCTCTGTTTTCCAACTACATATCTGAGTAAGGCTAGATTTTCTTCGTATACGTCAATCAAAGCATATCAAAACAGACTGGGTACAGAAGTAGGTGTGAGAATCCAACTATCAGATAGTATGAAGCCAAACACTAAAGAGATTTATGAAAATACAAAACCAGACCATTCTTCTCACTATCTCCAAAATAGAGCAGTTTCATAAAAAAATGTTAGTTATGTTAACATGTAATAGGCTTGTTATTAAAGTATATTTTTAAAGTTTCTGTTTTAATTTCTCATCTGGCAAATATCAGTAGGTTTTAAAAAACGCTCAGAGGAAGATATGACAAAACTAGGCAGTGTGTTAAACAGCAGAGACATCACTTCGCCGACGAAGGTCTGTCTAGTCAAAGCTATGGCTTTTTCTCCAGTAGTCATGTACGGATGTGACTTGGACCATAAAGAAGGCTGAGCACCGAAGAACTGATGCTTTCAAACTGCAGCATCATAGAACTTTCGATGCTAAAGAAGACTCTTGAGAGTCCCTTGGACAGCTAGAAGATCAAACCAGTCAATCCTAAAGGAAATCAACCCTGAATATTCACTGGAAGGACTGATGCTGAAGCTGAAGTTCCAATCCTTTGGCCACCTGATGCGAGGAGCCAACTCACAGGAGAAGACCCTGATGCTGGGAAAGACTGAGGGCAAAAGAAGGGGGCAGCAGAGGATGAGAGGGTTAGACGGCATCACTGACTCAATTGGCAAAAATTTGAGCAAACCCTGGGAGACAGTGGAAGACAGAGGAGCCTGGCGTGCCATAGACCATGGGGTCACAAAAAGTTGCACATAACTAAGCGACTCAACAACAGCAATACAATTCTCATAAAGAAAATCTCTTTGTGTTCCTTAATACTTAGCATTAAGGAGGCTTAAAATAAAAAAAGAACATACCTACTGGGAAGACTACAACCAAAGGAACAAAACAGACAATAGCAACTGTTGATGAGGACAGAGAAACTGGAACCCTCATGCGCTGCGGATAAGAATGTAAACGGTACAACCATTTGGAAAACAGGTTGGGAGTTCCTGAAAACATGAAACAGAGTTACCACGTGACCTAGCGATACCACTGCCAGGATCACACCCAAGAGAAGAGAAAACAGGTTCCTACAGAGACTTGGACATGACCGTTTACAGCAGCATTGTTTATGATAACCAAAGAGTGGAAACCCAAACGATCACAAACTGATGAATGGATAAGCAAAACGTGGTGTCCATACAATGCAACAGTACTCAGTAATGTACGGTTAAACACAGGGTACTAATTAAATACTCCGTCTAGACACCTGTAGATTCCACATGTCCCTATTTGAAGGATGCAAAATAGAAGGGAGTGTTAAAAAACTAAGCCCCTTTAGGAGAGCCAGCCCAAACTTCACTAGTCCCTCGCACAAGATGAACCCAACAGAAGCCAGTTTTATTCATCTTCCAGCATTCTAGACTTGACTCTCAATGCCTTCTCAAGAAATGACTGCTCTATTTCTCTTCCTCCCAGCTCCTAGAGTTTCCCAAGTAACTGGTGACAGTGACGGCTGAACAAGTATAAGGCTCATAGCATAGCTATGACGAGTAAACCAACCTCACAGTCAAGTTCACCTCAACAGACCAAACAGACCTTGCTGCCTTCAGCCACCAACATCTGCTACTGCCAAATGCAAATGAAACTCACCTTAAAGTCCTCAAACCCTCTCCCGCCACTCTGATTCCCCTAAATAACCTGCTCATAAAACCATCACCTGCGAACACTTCTCCTTCTTCCCTCCAAATCACAAACATTTTCTAATAAAGGTAGAGTCTGTAACCAGTGCTTTCAACCACTAACAAACAGAAAAGGCCCCCAAAGCACACAGTCATTCATACACCTCCAGCAAATGGACAGTCTACCTGGACTCTGCCAAAAAACCATTCCAAATACCAATGCCCATAAATTAGCAAGTCACTTTGAAGTCAGGCGTCGTTGCATGATTACAAAAGATGATCTATTACCTTATTGAATTCCTGCTAAGGGACAGAACTTCCTTTTGGATAAAACTGCAACTTCTTAAAGCTGCAAAGCCATTTCTCTCACACAGAGAATGATGGTGATGTTAATTAAAAAAAAAACTCACAAGCACATTCTAATAACAACAACAAAACAACAGATGCATTATCTTTGTTTATGTATTTTAAAAATACTTAGCTTTAGAGAGTATGTGACAGTGTCTGTTAGTTGCTCAGTGGTGTCCAACTCTTTGAGATCTCATGGACTGTAGGCCGCCAGGCTCCACCGTCCATGGGATTTCCCAGGCAAGAATACTGGAGTGGGTTGCCATTTCCTTCTCCAGGGGATCTTCCTGACCCAGGGATTGAACTCGTGTCTCCTGCATTGGCAAGTGGATTCTTTACTACTGAATCACCTGGGAAGCCCACTGTGTTATTATATTCTGCTGTTTTTCACTTATGAGCATTTTCCCTCAACATTAACTACTCTCAAGCGGTTTTAAGGTGTGCATGGAACTCGATTATATGAACAAAAGCACTATCACTGACCCAGCTCTTGATTGTTACATGTTCTCATTATTGGCAGTTTTTATCCTAAGTAACATACTAGTGAACATCCTCACGTGAAAAATCCTGTTACGCACCTCTGATTTTTCTTTTTAGGATAAATTCCTAGAAGAAAAACTGCTGAGTCAAGGAGTCAGAATATTTGTAAGCCTCTAGATACATGTGCTGCTGTCAAAAACCACCGTCCTACCAGCAGTGCATAAAAACAGCTATTTTCTTATACCCTTTACTACTATTACATTGGCCTTTGCCATTCAGGTACGTTAAAAATAAATAAATAAATAAATAAGGCCAGTTTTGGGTCTGACCCAGGGTTCTTTTGGAATCCTTGCTGTTCCACGATGGCCTCGCTCCCTCCACGGCGCAGCCACTGGGCTCAACAGACACGTGCACAGCACGTCAGGGGCCGCCCACGCCGGGCAAGGGCCATGTGGGAGGGGATTCTAAGCCTTTAAAGAAGGAGACTCGACGCTTCGGGGGGAAAGCACGAGTGTTCAAGCAGGCGGAGATGCAGGCACTCTGGTGATGCCCAGAGCTCAGATGGTATCAGGAGGCAGGTTTAGTGCCAACATACAAACACTGACGGGGAGCGGGGTGAGAGGAGAATGAGTGCCCTCCCCTCCCACGCGGGCTAATCTCACTGTGATAAAAATGAGAAGGAAACCCAGTAACTTCAGTAAGGAACTGCTGCGGCGTCTATGTCCAAATTATCTCACCACCAGGGCAATCCTACGCACTCAAAAGTGTGTTGGGTTCAGCACGAGTATCCCCTCCCCTCCACAGCCCACCCCCAGACCTCATTTCTGGAAAGAGAAAGCACAGGCTGAGGGGCGCTGGGAGCCCTGAAAGAAATGTGCTAACAGCAGGCCCCTACCCCCAGCCTGGTAAATCTCTCATCTCTAATCCAACACAAGAGACAACAGGCAAACAGCAAGAGGTCATCTTCAAAGAGCCGGTTGCTACGGGAAGCGAGTGTAGAGGCAGCAAGCATGTCCCCATCAAAGTCCGGCAGCTGCAGAAGAACCACAAAGGTACAGCGCACCCCTTGGAGCGGAGCACGGGTGGGGGAGGGGGCGCCCAGGGGAGGGGCACAGGAGGAGGAGGAGGAGGAAGGAGAGAGAAAACATCAGACCAGTAGCAGCTGCCCAGTGGAACACAAAACCTGGCAGTCCTGTGTGGCTCAACAAGGGGGAAAGGAGGGAAAGAAGAAACACAGCGAACAGCACTTCCTGAACTTGCCTTTTTAAGCGCTAGTCAGAGCTGGGGGCCTACCGGAGAGACGGCCAGAGAAAGCCCACGGCTGTGGAAAGAAAAACACAGCCAGGAGTGATAGAATGGCAAGGACCAGCCTAAAGGGCTTCCCTGACGGCTCAGCGGTACAGAACCCGCCTGCCAGTGCAGCAGATGCAGCTTCAGCCCCCGGGTCGGGAAGATCCCCTGGAGAAGGAATGGCAACTCACTCCAGTATTCCTTCCTAGGAAACCCCATGGATAGAGGAGCCTGGTGGGCTGCAGTCCATGGGGTTGCAAAGAGTCGGACACGAGTTAGGGACTGAACAACAACAACCAGCTTTAAGCAACATCTCAGTACACAAGTGATCACCTCCTGGCAGAAAGATCTCTAAAACCTTGGTCCCAAACGCCCCTTTCCCAGCAGAGCAACTCCAGCCACAAAGTAGAGTGGACCTATCTGTTGTTTACAGAATCTAATCTGAACAGGGGAATCTGAGTGTGCCCCTTAATTTGGGTAGAAGCTGTGAGAGGCACGGGAGTCAGCAGGCCCCACAGGCTCCAAGAGGACATCTCAGAGAGTCCCTTTCACACCTGCGCTCTCCAGCCCCAGAAATCACACGGGACATGGGGAAGAGACAGTAGGAGAATCAAGTCCCATTCCTGCAGGCTGAAGGAGACAGGCTTTGGGGCGTGCCCCTGGCTCATCTGAGGCCGGTCTCCCGGCTCCCAGGCTGAAGGCCTTTCCACTCGGTGACAGCCACGAAGGCCTGGGGACAAGGAGAGGGGTGGGGGGCTTGGTCTTCGTCCCTGGCAGCTATTGACTGGCTTGACGTGCTCTACGGAAGTTCTGAGAGAAAACGCTTCCAAAGGACACTCTGTCTGTTGGTTTCAGTGGGTATTCACGGACGCCAGGCCCCCAGGCAGGTGGACACGCGTGTGTGTGTGTGTGTGCTCAGCCCGCTCCCCATGTCTGTCTCATGTGGTTTCTCGGAGAAAGTGCTCAGAGCCTCAGAGAAGGTGTCGTTCCACTTAACGTGATTTCCTGAAACAGGTGAGAGGTTTGTGGGGCTAGATGTACAAACGCAAGAGGGGTCAGATCCAAAACTTTATCAGGGAACCCTATCCTGCAAAACTCTGTCTCAGAACCATATCCTGCGTGAAAGGGCAAAGCTGAAGAGGCACAGGAGATCTCTTCCAGGGCAAACACTCGCAAGTCAGACTTTCGCAATCTGCTTTTTATCAATGGCTCTGTCTTCACCACGTTTTGCGGATATAAAATGTGCTGTGCTAAAAAACAAAAGGACAAGATTTAAATGGCCTTTTCAATAGGCCAAGACTTTTATCTGGGTTTGTCCTCAGCCAAGTGGAAAAGAGTCAACACGAAATGAAAAGAAAAAAAATAAAAATTTCAAAAACTGCTCTGAATTCAAATCAACAGACATAAATCTGCAGTTCTCCAGACACCTTCTATGGCCACCCAGCTGGTGAGCAAGCGACCGCTCCTAATCGGCGTGCCAGGGCCTCACCACTTTGTTCCTCCGCCACCACCACTGCCGCCATCGCAGCGCTGCTGAGAACCCTGCTCTCCTCTTGTGGGCTTTCTGTCTTGTTTTTCATCCTCAAGACAATGAGAGAAGTATGAGGAGAGATGCAGGCACTAATTTACGTGAAGAAAGACTTCTCAAGGCCCTTCCACTGTCACTGAACACATCAGAGAACCGAAGACAGAAAAAGATAAGGGGGGAAAAAAAAGAAGGAATTCATGAGGGTGATTCAAGTGCCTGAAAAGGAACAACTGTCCATAAAATGAACAGTCTCAGTTAAACACATTTCTGTTATGTTGGGTCATTTTCATATCTTTCTCTCTCTCTCTCTCTCTCTCTCTCTCTCTCTCTCTTTTTTGGCTGAAGCCATTAGAAGCTTCTGCCTGCAGTGGTAATTATGAAGGAGAGTTGGTCTCTGAGGCCGCCTCTCCCTTACAGTTCATGACTGGAGATTAAGAGGCAAAACCCAACCCCCTAAGCCAGAGAATCAGACTTGCTCCCGGCCTCTCAGCCTTCCGAAGGCCCAGAGGAAGACCTCCGTGGCCCCAGGTCAGGCGCTGGCAGCCTCTGAAGGGGAGGGCGAGGGCCTCTGAATGACCAGATTAAGTCTGAATGGAAGAAGAACCTGTGATTAAGTTTCCTGAATAGCTGGCTCTCTTAGGAGGAGCAAACGTCTTTAAAAAAAAGGAGGGTAGGGGCAGAAATGTAGCATGGCCTTTGCTGCCTGTCAGAAATGGGAATCCCGCTCTTTGAATCCAGAAGAGTGGATTTTCACCTACTCATGTCAAGCCCACTTTCCAACCAATATGTGGGGGTTTGGCCGATTTTCCAGGGAAAGGAGAAAAAACAAAAACAAAAATAACACTGCCTTGCTTCTTCTCAAGATGACTGTTTGGGTGGTTCAGGTCGACATGGAATGTGTTTTAACCACCAGTCCCCCAGGAGAACTCAGAACGTTCTCCAAGCTATTACACAGCAAAGAAGCTAGTCTTTCCTTTAGCTCACTTCACTACGGCTTCAACCAAGACTTTACAATATTATTCCAGCTTGACGGGTCCAGAATCTTGGCTAGGGGCTTCTCTACCCCAGGCATACACAGGAAAGGAAAAGGGCAGACGGCGCTTTATCCACCCTGTGGTGGCCTGGTCAGAACTGCCCTGGCTGTGCGAGATGCCTAAGGTTCTATCCAGCTTTCCGAAGGGGGTGGGGTATCAACATAAATCTTTCTTCCTGGTGAAAGAGCTAAGGATTAAGTTAACTCATGATGAAGACTACTCATATATCAAGATAAGAGTTCATTAAAATACTCTTGCTGAGAGACTTCTCTGGAGACCAGTCAAGCCTCCGCCCTTCCAACGCAGGGGGTGTGCGTTCATCCCTGGTCAGGAAACTAAGATCCCACGTGTTGCAGAGTGCAGCCAAAAACATTAAAAAAATGAAATGAGAAATCTTGCTGAACAAAACGTGCAGTAACCCATCCGTGTTGAGAAGTCAAGTTTGGGTGTAAAAGGCTAACGTCTGGGAAACTCTTCCAAGACCATCGTCGTGTGTAAGCTTGACCACCTTGGCAACGAGAGCGTGCGCCCCTCCTTTAGAGCACCTGGTTCTGCGCCTGGTATTCAGTGTGTTTCCATTTAACCACAGGGGACGCAAGAATGAGAGGCAGAGACTCTGCAATCGCATGGGGCAGAGAAGGCACGAACGGGATAACAGCACACGTGGGAGTGAGGTGTCGGTGCCAACAGCGAGGACCATTGTGTGAAGGCAGAACTGGGACCCCCCTGGCGGCCTAGCGGTTAAGAACCAGCCTTCCAAGGCAGGGTTCAAGTCCTGGTTGGGGAACTAAGAGCCCACGTGCCGGGGATGACTAAGCCTGCGCACCTCAACTAAAGAGCCTGCATGCTGCAACTGGACACAACAAGGGCCTGATGCAGCCAAAAGGAAATAAATAGTGGATTTTTTTTTTAAGAAGGCAAAATTGGGCATGAGGCATCCCAGGAGACCTTCAGGATTCGGTCTTAAGAGATAAAAGGAGACTGTGAGATGTGGTTCCTCCCTTATTTCCTGTCTGGAACGTTCCAAGGATTTTTCAGTGCAAGTTTCCACTCAGCAACTGATGTGGCAGAGATTACACGCTTATATTTACGAGGCCTCCTATGTACAGAAAAAAATACTTAACACGTATTTATATATTTACTGAGCATAACAACAGTGAGCTCTTACCATGCAACTATTTAATCTTACAACAACCATAAGAAGGTACTCATGGCAAAGACTCAGAGAGGTCAAGCGCCTTACCTTGGGTCACTCAGCTGACTGTCCCTTGTCTGACTGCCAAGCCTGAAGCTCCACTCCCCTCTGCACCTCTGTCCTGCAACAGTTCCAGGCACACGTTCCTCCTCTGGTGGAATTTTTCTTAAGGCGTCAAAACCCCATCAGGAACTTAAAACCTCTGATGTAGTTCTTTGTTTATCTGCACATCTTCCCAAATAGCCCGAGTTCCTAAAGGACATCCTTCACCTTCATATTCGAGCACCGGGTGTGGCCCACAGGAGAGCTGAACAAGCACACGATGGTCACACTCAGCGGAGAGGCTCGGGGCACTCAAAGCGCCAGGGGGGCTTCCCTGGTGGTCCAGTGGTCAAGCAGCAGCCTGCCAATGCAGGGGACATGGGCTCGACTCCTGGACCACATGCCACAGAGCAGCTAAGCCCTTGCACCAGAGCTGCACTGAGCCCACTCTCTAGAGCTCCTGCTGCTGCTGCTGCTGCTAAGTCGCTTCACTCGTGTCCAACTCTGTTCGACCCCAGAGACAGCAGCCCACCAGGCTCCCCCGTCCCTGGGATTCTTCAGGCAAGAACACTGGAGTGGGTTGCCATTTCCTTCTCCAATGCAGGAAAGTGAAAAGGGAAAGTGAAGTTGCTCAGTCATGTCTGACTCTTCACGACCCCATGGACTGCAGCCCACCAGGCTCCTCCGTCCATGGGATTTTCCAGGCAAGAGTGCTGGAGTGGGGTGCCACTGAGCTACAACTATTGAAGCAGGCATGCCTAGAACCTGGGCTCTGCAACAAGAGACACCACAACGAGAAGCCCACGCACCACAACTAGAGAAAACCCGCATGCCGCAACAAAGACCCAATGCAGGCAAAAATAAATGAACCTTTAAAAAG
>SJYC01076472.1:0-11141 GCA_006408675.1 Madoqua kirkii
GGGGGGGGGGGGGGGGGGGGGGGGGGGGGGGGGGGGGGGGGGGGGGGGGGGGGGGGGGGGGGGGGGGGGGGGGGGGGGGGGGGGGGGGGGGGGGGGGGGGGGGGCATTTAAAGAAAAGAAAAGCCAGAGAGCGTGCTGCAACTAGAAACTCATCAAAGGGTTTTGCTCACTTCACCTTCCTGACCCTCAGTCTCCTCATCTGTTAATAAGGATAATAATGATACCTGTTTCGTAAGGTTGTTTTGATAAGTGCGTGAGATAATGTATGCTAAAGGTGAAGGCCTGGCAGTGCCTGGAACCTGCTAAGTACTCCACAGAGGCGGGCAAATAATGTCTCACCTCCAGTGTAAGATAAAAGGGAGGCGTGCCAAACCTCACCTTTTATCCACGAGATTTAGAATCTAGAAACTGATGAGATATTATTAGGTTTAAAGAGAGGCCCAAACAATGTGCGCTGTCCATCAAAACACAATGGGACAGATCTAGATATACCGACAGGCAGAAAGATGCTCAAGACACATTAGATGAAAAGCGCATGTCCGAAACTAAGGTGCGTGCGTGTGTGTCTACGTCTGTGTGCGAGTGGTAACATGAGTGCATAAGTGCACAGGAAAATACTCTGACGTATACAGGTAATGAGGTGGGGGGGTGAGGAGGCCTTTTAACTTCTGTCACTATACAGTTCTGATATTTCAATCTTAAGGGGAAAAAAAAATATTAAAAGGAATATTTTCATTACAAGCAAAATCCGTGTGGAGTTTATTTATGTGACTGCAGTGTACCGGTGTTGGTCTCTTAGTTGTGACGAAGGTACCATAAGAAGGTAAGTTATCAACAATAAGAGATACTGGGTGCAGAATACGGGAACTATCTATTCCATCCTTGCAGCTTATCTGCAAGTCTGAAACTATTCTAAAATTAGAAGTTGGCTTCTTTCAAAAGCGATAACCTCTACAGCCCAGAACCATCTTTGCTTTTAAAAAAATCTGTCCATGTAAATACGCCCTGCGCATATTCACTACATCTCAGAAGTTAACAGCGGTTCTGAGTGGTCAGATGAAGACGGTGCTCATCTCCTTGTCCCTGCGAGATCCGTGGTTCTCCAAGGGGAGCTGTCAGATCAGTAGCAGCAGCATCTGGAAGCTTGTTATAAATGCAGTTCTCAGCTCCCCCCATCTCCAGGGCCACTGAATCAGACTCTGAGGTGGGGCCAGGTGATTCTGATGCACACAAAAGTTCGAGAACACCGTTCTAGATGATGGAAACGGGCTTTGTCGTGAGTGTCTCTGTTACAGTCAAAACAACAGGACAGGCAGACTTGGAAAGGAGCTTGGAAGTGTACCCAAAGCAAAGAACTTGGAATAAAGACAGGTGAACCGACCGCACTGGTGGGGCACCCAAACCCAGGCCACGGGAGAGCCAGGCCAAGAGCGGGGCTGAGTGACTTGAAACCTGAAGATGGCGGGGCTTGATCACCTGTGACACCAAAGTGGGCTACCTCTGGGGACAAAGGACGGGAACAGGGACAGGTCTGTGTGCATCTGAGGTCAGAGGAATTGAGATATCCCGAAATTCCACCCTGGAAGCACCCTGGCAGGAGAACGACACCGAGAGGATCGACAATCGCGACAGGGGCTTCCCTGGTGGTCCAGTGGCTAAGAATCCACTTTGCCATGCAGGGGATGCGGGTTCGATCCCTGACTGGGGAACTAGGATCCCACAGGCCGTGAAGCAACTAAGCCTGCACGAGCCGCCAATTACTGAGCCCGAGAGCTGTGACTAGAGAAACTGTGCACGGAAACGAGGGGTTCTCCTACATGACACAACGAGGATCCCACTTGACGCGACTGAGACCCGGGTGCAGTCAAATAAACAAAGACTTTAAAAACAATCATGAAGAATCCTAACAGCCATACTCAGAAAGTGGGGCATCATCTGAAGCATACAGAGGAGATGAGACACCCCGGAGCTTCAGGTCAGCACTGCTGCCCCACAGATGCCTTCGAGCATGTCCTGCTTCACCCGACCTGCACCACACTCCATGCTAGGGCTTGGCTGCGGTGCCCCGGTAGCCCCGTTTACTCAGAGGAGCCCTGGGTCAGCACGTCTAGCAACAGAGCTAGCAGGTAACAGATAAACCGCAGGAGAGGAAAACGAGCCACCCAGCTGCTGATGGCAGCATCTGCAGGAAGAAGAGTGGGGTACGAAGGCTACCCTTTCTTAATCTGTATACTTTTTCACTGATGAGACTGTAATGTTTGCTTGAATTACAGGAGCTATGCCTTAAAGCAATTTTCGGAGGTCATTTTTTTTTTTGGCCACACCAGGTGGCATGTGGGATCTTGGTTCCCAGACCAGGGGTTGAACCCACACCCCCGGAACTGACAGCATGGAGTCTTAGCCACTGGACTGCCAGGGAAGCCCAAAAGCAATTTTTGAAAACAGAATTTAAAGCCAAAAAATCCAGGAGCACTGAGTGATGGCGATCAATGAACGGCCTTTGATGCCAACTCTCAAGGCACCTCATCAGCTCTTTTTCCAGCAGGGTATTTGAGAATAAATGAGAAGCGGAGAGAAATGGCCACTCCAGACCACTCTATATAGAAACAGGCTGAAATTTTATGGGGCCCTCTGGGCTGAGAAGCTATTAGACGCCACGGCTCCAAAGCAGCGAGGTGGCAGGGAGAGCACTCCAGAGGGGCTATTCAGGAGCCTCCAGCATCTTCCCATTTGCGAGTTTGAAAGTACTTTTGTTCTTCTCCGGGTTTAAGTTTCTGGGTCACCCGGCCTTTTGTTCATAACCCAGGGAACGCATCCTCAGTAGGGCAGGACCCCCAGATACAAGCGGCCTCAGGGCATCCGTGCCTCACCAGAGCACCCGCTGCGTTTACCTGCAGCGTGCCATCACTGTCTCCACGAAGCAGTGTCAATGAGTGGGGCTTCCCAGGTGGCTCAGTGGTAAAGAATCTACCTGCCAGTGCAAGAGATGTGGGTTTGATCCCTGGGTCAGGAAGATCCCCTGGAGAAGGAAATGGTAACCCCACTCCAGTATTCTTGCCTTGAAAAGTCCATGGACAGAGGAGCCTGGTGGGCTACAGTCCATGGGGTCGCAAAAAGAGCCTTCAGACACGAAACCAAAACAGGAAAAGAGGTACTGTCCATCTTTATACAGTGAAATAATTACTACAGACCTCTCCCCCGGATCCAGATAACTAACTCTGTGTGTGTGTGTATTAGGGGAGCAGGAGGTATTGACAGGAGGTTATAGAATGTTACGACGGCAAACTCTCTGTACCCACAACGCCAGTGTTTGGCTGGATATAATCAAGAATCTTCCTCTGTTGCAGCCTAATGTCTAGTCTCATCCTGTTTTAGCATCTCCTCGGAGGAAAAACAAAGCTCCCACTGCCAGAAAATGTTCCGAGTAATTGTTGATAACAGATAACGGCAGAGGAAGCCCTCTGGTTAATGTTTAAACACGGGCAGGGGTAACATTTAACTCCTCAGCAGTTATGACGCCCACCAGAAGACTCCAACGTGTGCTTCCAGGGCCCCTGGCTCAGGAGGAACGCTGACTGCTCCGTTCAAGTTCAGGAATGTCCCGTCAAAGAAAGAAAATCAGAATAATGCCTGAAACGCCTTCTAATTACCACATTGCTCAGACTTGAACTGATCCGTTTTTTGAACAACTGTAATGTGCAATCCCCCAGTTTTAACAAGTAGATTCCAATAATTTCTAGAGACATTAAGCAGAAGAAAGGGAAGATCGTGGTGGAATCAGGGTATAATTGAGAAGAATGCATTTGTTCTTGAGTTGAGATGATATTTTAAAAACCACAGCTATTAAAATACGCCTTTGCCATGAAAAGAAAGTCTCTATTCTAAAATGTCAGATGACGTGCTGTGGAAGATTTGGCTGTTATTATAGGTGGACTACACACACACATACACACACAACACTTCTAATGAACTTTGGCAGTCTTTGTCTCCATATAATTAGAAGTTTGGCTTTCTGTCTTTCGGGCAGAGGGAGGGAGAGGCAGGGGCGTGGGGTAGAGGGAAGGCCCGGCTCAGAGAGGACCCACACCAAAGATCTGCAGCTGGTAAAAAGAAGGCAGACATGGGGTGAACCTCCTGGGGCAGGGCGGGGCGGGGCGGGGGCTGTCTCTTATACACATCTATGCAGGGCGGGGCGGGGGGGGGGTAGGGGGGAGGAGGAAGGCTACTGGGGAGGTGGGTGGCTGACTACAGCCAGCAACACCCAAGACAAGGACTACAGGAACGGGGGTCGGCCCTGCCCCCAGGCTTCAGGGCTCGTTGCAGAAGGCACCACTCTGCGGGGTCTTGCCTCTCAGCTCAGCTCACTACTGGGCGCAGTGGCCTGGGGACAGTCGGTGAGGACCCCCTGCTGCCGCACGGCTCCCGCACCCTCACACCACCCGAGCTTCCAACCCTGACTGTAGGGCCCTGGTCTTCTACAGACAGACAGTTTGCATTCACGTGGAAGGTAGCGGGAGCCAGGAAAAGCCAGGTCCCCTCCACTCAAGCGGATCGATGATCAAAGATCAAAGAGGCAAGTGGTTACATTCTTACTCAACAATGTTGAGCTGCTACAGGGTTGGGGTTGTTTTTTTTTTTTTTTTTTTTCCTAAATTCAAAACAGTAGAGACCTTTGAGATGCAGGCGTCGTTTTACAGGTGAGGAAACCAAGCTCAGGACAGGGCCAGGCCTCCCCCAGCTCAGATAAGCATCAGCTCCACCACCTCCCATTGCCCCAGGCACACCTCCCTTCGAGAGGCTTTCATCTTTGATTTCAAATAGGCGCTCAGGGATGCGCAGGGGCGGGCGGGGCTGAGCTGGTCCTCTCTGCGCTGGAGCAGGGTAAGGCCACCACCTGAGCCCCAGTTACAAGGAGCCACACACAACCCGGCCCTTCCACAGCCTCTGCTCCAAGCGGGCCCTGGGCCTGGCGTGCAGCCTGCACTTGCCGCTGAGTTCGGGTCCCCCAGGCTCTCCATGGCGAAGCCTCACCACGCTCAGCGTGTCCCCATCACACCTTCTCTGACCACGGAATCTTCACCTGTGTTTTGCCAGGTGACCAAAGCTTCGCTGTTTCTGGATCACACATTCACTGCACGTGCAGCCCCGGGGAACTGGACAGGAGGGGGTCCCTCTGTTTTCAGCATGACTGCGGTGGTGTGACAGTCCCCTGGTATGATGTTGGATCTGAGTCTTTTCCACTGCGGTGTTCCTAGCGCCTGGCGTGGATGGATGGGCTTCCTTAGCCAAGCGTAGCCTCCTGGATGCTTCCCCTTCTGTCAGTTCGCATGTCAGGAGACCAGTGCTAGCGTCAGGGCAGAATCTGTGCTGTACTAATAACAATCTGTATTGATAATTCCAGGGTTTCCCTAATGCTAATTGCAACACAATTGTGCTTTTCTTCAAGCTACAAATGTACTCACAAAATAACCTCTTCCCTTACTGGGGAGATTCTAGCTTCCCAAAGTAGGAGGAGGAGGAGGAAGGTTACAAAATTTGGACATGTCCAAAATTGGTGACATTCCACAACAAAAGGGCCTTCAGTGTCTGAACATCAGCGTGAGATTTATCTAACCATTCAAGAAGCAGCACAAGACTCTGCTGACAGCCCTAACACTGGTCAGCCTGATGATGAAAGAATGAAAGCGGCATCCTGGCAAAAATATATATAATTTCCTACTGTCCAGAATACCCTAGAATGTTGCACTGAAACGATGACTTCTTTTCCTCCAGGATGGTGCAGATTTACTCTGCAGGCATGTCAAAGCACAGGTGCAGGACCAGGGATGAGGACCCAGACCCTCCAGCCAAGCCCCCGTGTCCCCACCTCCTGCCCCCTCACCCCCACCTGCGGTCTGCATTCATCACTGAGAAGCCAGTATTTCCACTCAAGCAAGACCTACGACAACAACAGAGCCACACCACCCGGGTTTGCCAATAGGAGCCGAGAGCGGTTTCCCCAGTTATGGGTATGGACATGCTAGAGAAGACTCTCGAGAGTCCCTTGGACAGCAAAGAGATCAAACCAGTCAATCCTAAAGGAAATCAACACTGAATATTCATTGGAAGGACTGATGCTGAAGCTGAAGGTCCAATACTTTGGCCACTTGACGCCAAGAGCTACTCACTGGAAAAGACCCTGACACTGGGAGAGATTGAGGACAGGAGGAGAAGTGGGTGACAGAGGATGAGATGGTTGGATGGCATCACCGATTCAATGGACTTGAGTTTGAGCAAATTCTGGGAGATAATGAAAGACAGGTAAGCCTGGCGTGTTGCCGTTCATGGGGTCATAAACAGTGGACATGACTTGGCAACTGAACAACACCAACGAACAATGGGTATGAACACTGACTGAACAGTCACTTCTGCTCCCTATTCTGGCCCAAAGCGCTCAGTGTGGTGGTTCCGGTGTCCTGTGGTCAGAGAGCAAGAAGCCACCAACACACCCTCAGAAGAGCAATCCATTCGCAGACTCGGCAAGAGCTGACTCACTAATGACACACCAGGGGCCCCGGGGCACGTTTGCAAAGGTGCATCCGGCGTGTCCCTTAGGTGACCTGCCTGGAAGCTGCAGGATGACCTGCCTGGTGGTTAAGACCAGGGTTACCCATCCCTCCACTCTGGCAGAGAGCAACCAGAAGGTCGCGGTCTCTAAGGTAAGCTTGGGGTCTCTTGCTCCCAGGTCTTCCAACTCCTGAGGCGGCCCACACTTAGGAAAGGGCGCTGCCTTCACCTGGAGTCACTCCACTACTTTGGAAAAGAGCAGGGGCCATCCACAGAATTGCCCAACACGCCACTGGCTGGTACCCACTGCAGACGCCTGGCCAGGAAACCATCTCCCGTTAGCAAGATTGTATGTGTTTACAGACCTGTTTGTCCTTACTGTCTGATACGAGTTTATAACTCAACTAAATGTTACCAAAACATTGAGTTTTAATCTAGGAAAACTAAGTCCAAAAATGTGGAAAGAAAGACTGAATGAAGGCGAGTAACTTTAAAAATGGCAGAGAACGACGTGCAACTTTTGAAGACTAGATGAAAAGGGGTCGGGCGGGGGAGGCAATTTCTAGAAGCTTTGTATCAGAATTTGATAGCTTTGCATGTGTTTGTAAGTTTTCCCTTTGCTTAGAAAAAAAGCCCAGAACTGTGAATTTTAAGTGCTAGATCAAGAAGAAGGCTAAAATAAGGCTTTGAGGAATACAAATCAGTGGTCCCTTTCACAAAAGCCTGAGTCTGAATGTCTGCTTTTAAACTTTTTAAATCATTCCCTGCTTCAAGTGAACTGACCTTGTTCAACCACCCAGCCATCTACAGGTCCCAACACTATCAACTTATCACAAAAGGCACACAATCTGTTGTCATCTGCCAACTGATTTCGGTCCCCGGCCGGTGACATCTTAGGAATTTCTGGGCTCTTACACAGGGAGAGGGCTTAACATAGTTTAATTCTCATGGCTATAGGAAGTATCCCTCCACAGAAATTCATCAGTAGTCCGGTCAATCTCAACTCAGTAATTAACCCTAAAACGTTTCTAAAACAATGGTTCTTAACTACAAGCAGTTTTGTGCCACTCTCCCTGCCCCCCACACATACGCACACATCTGGAGACACTTCTAATTGTCATAACTGAGAGGAAAGCTTGTTACTAGCATCCAGCAGGTGGGGAGGGGTAGCTGAGATGCTGCTCAATGTCGTCTGACGCACGGGACAGCCCCCGGCCATCCCCGGCCAACTAAGAATGATCCAGCTTGAAATGCCCACGGTGCCAGGATTGAAGAAGTCACCTTGGAGAGAGGAGTTCTCAGACCTGTGAATTCTGTTCACATCATCAGAAAAGCCAGCCTCTGGACAAACCAAAGGAAGAGGCGATTTCTTCCCTCTTGACTCAAACAGGACTCAAAGGCCACCGGCTTCCTGGGATTCCTGATAAAACTCCCAATCTCTTGGCAGGAATTTTCAAAGACCACAATTTTCGTGTACGTGGTGAAACAGCACAAGAATGGCGGTCAGTTCTCTTTTTTCTTTCACATTCCATGATACCTCCGATTATCTCGTGGATGGTGATGAAAAGAACTGAAAAGTTTGTCCAGAGCTTCGTTTTGAAAGGCTATAAGCAGATGGGAAGGTGAAATGGGTTTGGCTTATTGTGACAGCAGGCCTGTGGAAGAAGCTTTCCTTTTATATCGCTTTCCCGTTAGCATTCTAGTATCCGATCATCTACAGAATATAACCACCTAAAGGTTGGCCACTACAGTACGAGAGAAGCCTGGATGCATCCTGTATTTTTTTAAAGCCAGTTAGTACAGCCGTGTTGAGACACTTAGAGAAATCTAAATACGTCACGTTCACAGGTGTGATGATGACACAGCGGTTGGCAGCACGTCCGTAGTCTTCACTGGATGTACGCCGGAGTACTGAGGGGAAAACAGGCAAGGGGCGAGCATCTTTTGAAAGGCCAAAACAGAAGAAAAATTCACACACCGCAATGTGTTAAGAGTATAAAGTAAGCAACTGTTAACATTTTGCCACACTCAACTATTCATTCAACTTTTCCATGTGTTTAAAAACTTCAAAATAAGAGTTGGGCAAAAAAAATTAAAGACCAAGATAGGGATTAGGGAGACAATCAAATCACAAGTATTGCTGGATCATGGGTCCAGACCAAAGAAAGGTCTCCAGATAGAATCAAACTGGAGATGGTGGGCTTGGCATCATTATTAAAAAGTCTGCATAGCTGCCTTCTACCGTTACAGCAAAATTTAACAGGTACAACCCTGGAGCAAAAGGCACACTCTGCAGATTCACAACACAACTCATGTCACAGACCTCTCAGCATCCCGGAGGCACCACAGAGACCACAGCAAAGTCAGGTCATCTGGACACACATACATACCTAAAACTGAAATCTCTCTGAGCCCAACCCCAGGGAAAACAAGACTGAAATGAAAATTTGCTCCCCACACACAAAGGGAAGAGCCTACTCATTCTCTGAAGAAGAAGAATCAGGTAAGCCTGAAGACCTGGTCCATTTCCTATTTATAACAGTGAAAGCAAGCACTTCTCCTCTAGAAGACTTTGCACACACCCGCAATCCATTGGCTTGTTCTGGAGGAGACTCAAAGCCAAGCGAAGCAAAGAAAGGAAGAGGCCGGTTTAAGTGCAGCAATCCATGGTTCACTTCAACTCTGCAAAGCTTTTTACGTGTAGGTTTTTACACAGAAGTCAAAATAGCTTAGGTTTCCAGGATCCTTCAAGCAGGTTTATAAGCAAGAGCGAAGGAAGGCCTTTCAACTGAAAGGGTTATACAATAAGCTGACTTTCTCAATTCCTGTGAGATTTCCCTCCAAAGCACAAGTTCATACTAATATTCCAAGAAGCATGACTTGTTTTACTTACTTAAAAACAAATAATAAATAAAAAGACAATACTGTTCAAACTAGAGAGCCTTAAAACCAATTTCTTTAAAACCTACCAGACATTCCACCCAGCTGGCTAACTGTAGACTCTACAGTAGCATCCTTTGTTGTAGGAAAATGTATCATCTCTGAGCCTTGCAGCACCCCCAGGCCACATCAGCAGGCAGCAAAGGTCAGGACAAGACTGAGGAAGAGCAATGGGCTCTGGAAGCATGAGGGAACAAGTCATTCAAACAGAGTCCCCAAAGCAGACTCTACGGCCCAGGTGCAACCTTCTGGGTTCTCCTTTGAGTGACTAAATAAAGAAGCAAGACCCCTGGGTCTGCTGCAGCTTGAGAGGGACACAGACAGATACCTGGATCTGAAAGCTGTAAAAACAGAATAAAAAGGGAACCTCAAAAAACCCTGTCACATCCATTAAAACATCGGAGCACCTACCAAATACATGTGCACAGGTTTCAAATATTTAACACACATCATATGAACAGATGGACAGATATGTGATACAGCAAGCCTAGTGAAACGTTAACAGTAGATTGTGGGTATACAGTCATTCATTAAAAAATGCTTTTTCCTCTATGTCTGAAATTTTTTGCAATAAAATATTGGGGGGGGGGCTTTCGTAGAAGATGGGAGAAATCTGATTTATAGTTTAAAAAAAGGATAAAAACCTCCCAGTCGTGCTGTCAAAGAGCTTACAGACAATTTGACTTGCATGGACGGAGGCCTCTTTGGGGCCAGAAGAGAACAGACAGACTAGAAAGATGGCAGGATCTGAGCTTGAGTTACAAGCAAGGACACAAGGGAAATGGATTTGGGAACAGAAGAGAAATCTGCTTTTTACACGTGCTGGCTTAAAGTGCCTGTAAGATGCCAAGGTGGGTGTCGGTCACCATGAACTCGGCCTGGCTGAGCACCTCAGACCCCAGTGATCCCAACCTCTGATGTGGGAGAGATGCCGGGAAGGAGCTCAAGGTCCAGCAAGCTGGCCCACTACGGAGGACTGCTTTACGTGTGCAGCTCTGGATCTAAGATGACGGAGCACAGCTATGACTTCACTCATGGAGGTATGCATGGCACAGGCTTTTGCCAATGTGTGTACTGAACAAACTGCTAAAGGCAGACACACTGGCTTAAGCTGGGAACATTCAGATCAGCCACATGTCTGTGATTCTTATGAAGACTTGGAGGATGTTCAGGCTGGGGGTGTTGGGGATCCTGGCATTCTACCACATTGTTGGGGGACAACCTCCCCATCAGAAAGCCCTGTCCACCAGCCTCAGGCAAACCTCTCACATCCACAGCGGAGGGGACAGGTGAGCAGGATCAAGCAGAGGAGGGGCCCCAGACCCCTCTGCCTACTTCTAGTTTGTCTCCCACCTGGTTCACCAGGTGCGCTCCCAAGGCTGACTCACCCACCAGAGGATGCTGCTTTCAAAATCTCAGGAAGACCACTTGAGAACAAACTGGACCACCCCCAAGAAAGGGACAAAAAATCAGCTGCTCCTAACAGAAACAGTTTGTCTTTTCCGGAAAACTCCGGCAAGTCCAGCTAAGAAAACTCTCCCTGCTTGGCGCATTCCTGCCCTACCCGCCCCCCACTGCCCCTCCACCAGGCTTGGAACCCTCCAGATGCCGGGTGCCCTCCGTGGCACACGCTTAACCTCTCTAAACAAACAAGG
>SJYC01076474.1:0-20130 GCA_006408675.1 Madoqua kirkii
GGGGCACGTGGGAACAGGAGGGGCGGGGAGCTGATGGCTTCTAAAGCAGCTGACGGCGGCTGGCTGGGTCAGGGGGGACAGCGGAGGCACACGGCGAACACAAGTAGAAAGCCTACAATAAGAACTTGAAAAAGAAACGAACCTCTTGACGCTTTGCTATTTTAAAAGGCTATTCCTCACAGACTTTTTATTTTAGGAAAGAGAACGGCGGTCTGACACGGGGATGGGGTGAGGGTGGAACGCATCAGACTTTCCAACTCTGCTCCCAGGGCAGTCGCTGGAGCGACCCGGGGCCAGCTTCCCCAGAGCCATCCCTGCAGTGAGAGGTGTGCAAGAGCAGCCCTGCCGGGAGCTCCCCATCGGCTTAAGGGCCTCAGCCTTCTTTAAGAGAAAGATGAGAACCCATCTCTCCCCCCAAAAAAACACACCCACAAATGCAGGACAACCTGGAGGAAATATCGACACCCCCCAAATCCATTACTTACAGAAATCAGATCAAAAGCACCCCTCGGAGTGCCTGCTCCAGACCGCTCTGTTTGGACCACTCCCTCCCTCAAAGGGCTACAGGTTCGTGTCCAGTCACTGGCCTCCAGCACCACCGCGGGGGCCAGGGGTGCACGGCACGTCTCTGGGTTGCTTGCAAGGCCAACCTTGCTCCTTTCTAGTGCTGCGGCCTTGGCTAAGCTGCCTAGCCTCTCCCAGCCAGTCCCTGCATTCTGTCAATGGAGAGTTATTAATAACGACCCTCTTCTATTTCAGGCTTAACTGGGATGTAAGAAATTGGGGGAGGTTGGAATGGGGGGGCAAAATGCCAAGAAGGAAAATGTTATGTGGGGACGCAAACATGATTCTACTGGCTACTGCAGCTGAACGAGCCATACGCAGACTGGGCACGGAAGAGTTAACTTGGAAACACAGGGTCCAGGACTGTTAGGTGTGTTCAAGTCCAGGATTTCATACACACACAGGCCAGAAGGCAAAGGAAACCGCTGGGAAGGAGTGGACAAGGGGAATAAACCCTCTCCATACAGGTGGATCCAGCTTTGAAAGCTCAGACCAGAAACTCCAGTGAAGACCATCAACCCACCTGTACCCCCCAGAATTCCAGAGCACAACAACCAAAAACTTCAGAAAGGGTCAAGGAAACAAGATACAGTATCATAATAGCTGAGAAGATTAGGGATATTTTCAAGAGAAGAATACAACAGCAGTGGTGTGAGCAGAGACCCAAGAAGTGAGTTCAGGGGGAGAAGTTAATCAGAATCCTGAAGTCAAAGACTAAAAATAAAAGGGCAACCAACCAGGGGGAGCAAAACCTCAACAGCAGATTAAAACTGCACACACTTGTTAGCTTTCACCCTGAAGGAGTCTAACTCCAAAAACCCCACTCTAGACTGGTTCCCAGTAAAATCACACACATATTTTAAAATGTGCAAAAATTCCCCCACTCATTCAAGAGTTTCTGATTTAAAAGCATATTGATTCTGGCATAGCAAGATCTCAAGATCTCTCTGGCACAAAAATCTCTCTGTTAATTATTCTGGAAACTCCTTGATCAAGTCTTTCACTCCTATGGACAGAAAAAATGTTAAGACTGCAGTCCCAAATCCTATGTGGCATCCGACTTCCCTGCGGAGTGCTGGTGCAACTCAGAAGGCCTGCCTCTGACCTCAGAAGGCTTGCAATCTAGTGAAGAGGCAGACATCCCCTCCCCCCCAACACACACATAAAAAAAACCTATTATGAAGTGACAGACGCATGACCAGACCAGGCTTTTTCAAGTTCAGGGGTAGCAGAGATGGTTGGGTGGCAGCCATGATTTGATCCAGGAGAGCTTCCTGGAGGTGGCAGGCTTGAAAGATGGGCAGAAAGTAAGCAAGGAAGCAAAGTCTGTTTGGAGGAGGTGAGTGATTCTACAGTAGGGAATCAAACTGCAAAGACAGATGGGGAGCAAAATGCCAAGGGCTTTAGAATATTAGGGTAACACAGGGTTTAGACTCCATCCTACAGAGAGTAAAAAAGCTCTTAAAGACTGTGAAGAGGAACCTGACATCTGGCAGGCGAGTAGCAGAGTTGAGGAGGGGATGCGGGGCCCTAGCTGAAACAGGCCACTGGAGGGTGGGGGGCTTCCTGCTTAAAGAGAAATGACTGTCCCTCAATGAACCAAAGAGAACCATGTGTTCAGGCTGCCAGTGTGGCTTTCCTGGGGCGGTGGGGGTGGGGGGTGCTGGTGTTTAAACAAAGGGGTGAAGATCAAAAGAAACTGTTTGCAAATGAGAGCCCTCCTACTCCTCTGACTTGTCATTTCTAGTCCTTTCATCTACTCTCCTGTTTGAAATTCGGGTGAAAAGGAAAAGCATGTGGCCAGTGGCCTGCTGGCCTGGACCTGGGTCTGGCCCCACATGCAACTGGGGGTAAATCACTCAAGTTTTCCCAACCCTCTTCCTCCTTCACTGAGGAAGGTCAAGGATGGGATCTCAGGCCTTGAAGTAAGTGCCAAGTCTGGATCTAGGCTGGGGTAAGACCAAAAGTTTACAGCGAAGATTCCTAGAGGTTCATCAATGCCCAGGACCAAGACCTTCAGCTGCAGGAAAGCCACCTTCACACATCCCTGCAACCATCTTCCTTCCTTCCCAACGACAGAGAAAACAGCATTTATATTATGAAGACAACACAAAGAACTACAAAAGCTCCTTTTCAAAAACCACAAGTGGGAAAAAAAGTATTTAATTCAAATACAACCGATCAACAGATGAACATAAGAATCAACGTAAGAATCAACAGATGAACATAACCATCAAGAGGAACGAAGTTCAATGTTCTGCTTCTTTCCCTAAAAACAGTTTCTGACCAGGCTTGGGGCACTGAGTTAAATTTCAACCTTTGTCATTTAGTGTAACTTAGAGCAATGAAGAGTAAAGGGTTTAAAATCATCTTGACTGGGTCTGCATTTCCATATTTGAATCAAGAGGGACTAAGACCTTGGACGAGTCATTTCACTTCTTTAAAGCCTCGGTTTCCTCATCTATAAAATGGGAACAAGGGCACTTAACAGCCAGAGCTATTATGTGAAATAAATATGGTCATCTGAGTTGGGTGCTTAACGTCATGCGGGCATATTGTGATCACGTACCAAGGCAGTGATAAATGTTAGCCCTGTGATAGTTTGAATCTGTGGCCCTCGCCCCTTGTCTAAAGGAGACAGGAAGTAGTGTCATGAGAAGTAAGGAATCCATATGATAAGGACACCTCCCAGCAAAAAAATGGACTGCAAACCCCACTTCAGAAAGAACTTGTGTGGCCCCATTTGTGGGGAGAAACAGGTTGGCATTCTTCCCCTAGAATCTAACAGCTGCCTCTCCTCTCATCTCACCCCGACCCCTCCTCGGCTGCAAATACTCAAGGATTAAGAAGACATTCAAGCTTTGTTCCGTCTCATTTCTGCTCTGGCATTCTCTTCTGCCCTAAATGCCGTTTCTGCTCCACAGCAGCGGGCCCTGCACTTCAGAAGGGTCTTACACTTTCAGGGTGCCCTCGAATCTTGATTTCCACAGATCCTTACAACACTGACATCCTCGTGGCAGGAGCCGCCAGCCTCACTTTTCCGGACAGGGACCCCCCCCCAAGGTTAAGAGGGGCGGGGCATCATGCCGGCTCTCAGCAAGGAGTCCCAAGTGTCGGAATCAGAACCTCGGGTGCGCTGCCGGGCGGGCCACACTGCTGGGGTCTGTGCTGGCTGTCCCACCCCCACGAGGGGCAAGGAGCCGGGCTCCCCAAGGTTTCCCAGAAACCCAGACGCCACCCCCACTGGAGCAGCCCCCCGGAGCTGTGGTCAGGGGAGCTCCTGCCTGCGCCAGGAGCTGCAGTCTGGCCATCTCTCTTGGGGAGAAACACTCTTTTTGCAGAAACTTTAAACACACACACACACACACACACACACACACACACACACACACACGGAGGAAAGCCAGCCGCATCCCCGCTGCAAGCTGTGAAATGTGTGAGGAGGCTCGACCTGCCGGTGGGTCACCAGGAAGGCTGGGGGCTCAGTCTCTCCCCCACAGGGTCCCCGGGAGAGACGTGCGGGCAACAGGCCCCGCTCCGGGTTCGGCTCTCCACCAGGTTTTACCCTCCACCGCTTCTCCCCACACTTCAAAGGAAGTATTTTTGTACAGCCGGGGAGGAGTGTAAACTGGCCAGCTGCTTCCAAAGCAGAGCCGTTAACCCTGAGAGGGCCGTGGGGCCTGGCGGAGCCGTCTCAGCCCGCACCCAGCCCGGCTACCCACCCCTCCAGCAAGGCGGCGCGCCTTCCAGAGGCAGAGCTAAATGGAAACCTCTGCTAACAGACCAGGCCTCTCTCTCTCAGTCCCTCCCTGAGCCACACGAGGGGCTCAAGGGCTCAAAAGCTAGCGCCAAGTCTGACCCCTTGAGGCCTGGAGGCCTGGGGAGTGCCCGCCTACCCTTGGTGGCACCCCAAGGGCTGAGCCCCTTCTAAGCACATGGGGCAGCACCCTGAGGGGGCCGCCCCTTCCCCAGGACTCCCAAGGGCCACCTGGAAGGTCTTCCAAAGGGGCAGGGGAGGGAAGATTAAGACCCCAGACCCAGTGCGCTCTCCATTCTCTCCAGAGACCGTGTGGACCCAGGGCCAGAACCAGTGTCCTCAGTGCCCACGTTGGAATCCGAGGCTTCCTTCCAGGAAAGAAGACCTGGGCCGTGCGCTGGGCATGCTTCCACTCACCAGGGGCCTAGCCGAGCAGGCTTCTCCGCACAGACCACCCAAGACACAGTCACTGGGGGCTGCAGGTAGAGCAGCGAGGGCTTCTCTGAGGAGTCTGCATACCTTGGCCTCTCTGTCTTCACCCCCACCCACACTATCTCCAAGGACTTACTAGAAACCCCAGGGCGTCCCAGAAGGCCCCAACTGCACCCAGGTGGTCCGCCATCTCGCCACCTGGCTACCAGCTTCTGGGCAGCCCTAGAGTGGTGCGCAGGTGGGTGTTTGTCCCGACCCACCGCAAGAGCATCCTATAATTTCCTGACACTGAAAAGGATGCTATAAATAGTTGGTGTTTTTAATGTCATCGGGCCTCCAGAACAGAGGGGGCCCAACAGCTGTGTGGGGCCGAGGTTCTGGGCATCTCAGAGCCGCAATGCGAAAACCCTGGGTGGTGCAGTCAAAGGGTCTTCAAAGAAAGGAACTCCAAGAGTGCTGAGCTCCATCTGAAGAGGCTACAGTGGAGGGAGAAGGTCAGAACCATCCCTCAGGATTTACAAACCACTACTGACCAGAAGAGTGAATGGCCTCTTGGTGGAAAGATCCATAGGGCAGCAGCCAAAGAGGAAGCAGCCGGAATAACCTCCCAACTCCAAGCTGCCATTCCTGCCACATCTGGGCCTCTGAGACCCAACAGGACACTCCCAATCAAATAAGCACAAGATGACTCAGAGGCTTCGTGTAGTCATTCAACAAACTAAACTTCGCTCTGCCACATGCTGAAGATACAAAGAACAAACAGATAGGCTTTTTGACACTTAATTTCTGGTGGAAATGTGGACAAGAAGAAGTAAAACAGTCTCCACAAGTGAAGAGGAAACCTTATAATCTTAACTCTAATCACACTAGAACTTGGCATAAGAGTATGTACCGAAAAGGAGTTATATTCAAGCAACTGAGTTACTTCGAGACTTTCCAGACAGCAATTACACTTCAAAAGAATAAACACATCTCTCCATTTATTTGCTCCTTTGAAACAACTATCCCCACTGGCTTTCCTAAAACTGAAGTATAAGGAAGGACAAGAGTGGAGAATAAGATTGGACCCTGAGTACTTAACTCTCAACATCGTTGCCTGAGTCAGAAGGAGACTTACGGTCAGCACTGCTCTCGCGAGGCGGTGCGTGTGGACGCGTGTGTGTACATTTGTCAACGGCCAGACAAATTCAGGCAAGATTAAAGATAAATACGTAAAGTTGCTACTGAAACTTTCTGAGTTACTTCGAGACTTTCCAGACAGCAATTACACTTCAAAAGAATAAACACATCTCTCCATTTATTTGCTCCTTTGAAACAACTATCCCCACTGGCTTTCCTAAAACTGAAGTATAAGGAAGGACAAGAGTGGAGAATAAGATTGGACCCTGAGTACTTAACTCTCAACATCGTTGCCTGAGTCAGAAGGAGACTTACGGTCAGCACTGCTCTCGCGAGGCGGTGCGTGTGGACGCGTGTGTGTACATTTGTCAACGGCCAGACAAATTCAGGCAAGATTAAAGATAAATACAGTAAAGTTGCTACTGAAACTTAGGTCTAATTTTAGCCTTTAAATTTTTTCCAAAAAAATCATCAAAACTATTTGCTGGAGGAGATATTAGAATTAATTCCATTTAGAATATAGCAAGCAGTCCAGGGTACTTGATGTTGTATTTTCCTAACTGAAGCAAGTCTAGAAGACTCCCAAGATGGTCAAGGATCTCAAAACCATCTCATGTGAAGAATAATGGAAAGAACTAGGGTGCTCAGCGAGGAGAAAACCAATGCTATGGGTTCCACCGGCGGTGGTGGGTGGTGGGTGGCAGGATGACCGCCTTCAAAGATCAGAAGGGCCGTCACGTCTTAGTGGCTCTGGGTGTTACGGCTGAATTGTATCTCCCCAAAATCTCCATATTGAAGTCCAAACCCCCAGGACCTCAGAGTGTGACCTTTAAAGGGATGTTCAGGTTAAAGGTGAGCTCTAATCCAGTACGACTGGTGTCATTTTAAGGGAAAGTCTGGACAGAGCTGATCACGGAGGGAAGACCATGTGAGCACGCAGGAAGAAGACAGTGGGCTGTGAGGCAAAGAGAAAGGCCTCTGAAGCAGTCAGCCCTGCCGCCACCCTGATCTTGGACGTGGAGCCTCCAGAACCATGAGAAGACAGATTTCTGCTGCATGAGCCACCTGGTCTGTGGCGCTTTGTTCCGGGAGCCTGAGCACGCTAACATACTCTAGAAACCAGAACCAAGCCATGGAGTCTGGGTCTGTATAAGGAAGAACCTTCTGACTTCAGCACCCCTGCAAAAAGACACTGCTTCCTTGAGGGGCAAGTGTGTGTTGGGGGCGGGGAGCTGAAGAGAGGCTGAGTCCCACCCTCCGGGCCATAGCAGAGGCTGGGACCTCATCAGAAGCCACCGAGGCAAAGGGAAGGATGCCCCTGGCTAGGGAGAGCTCAACGGCTGACAGTCTCCATCAGGAGGGTCAACTCCACTTGAAAAAGTTTTAAAAAGAGAGAGAAAAAAAAAGCCCTAAGTCAACATTCTGTGAAATGTGACACACTGTTGGAGAAGAGTTAAACTCATCTGGAGTCTCCTCTTCACACTCAAGGGGAGAGTGGCTCAGCCCTGCTCACGTTACAGTCTTCCTACAGGCAACCAGGGCCAGGAAAGCATGTGTAATCTTCCCATGCATTAACCAAGGTAGACAACCCTGAAAGACACACATCCATCCTGCTCAGCCTCGCGCCTCCGAGGAAGCTGGGCCCCAAAACCCAGCCGCCAGACTCACAGCCCGAGGGTCAGGGGTTGGGGAGGGTGGCCAACCCATATCCAGGATGTGAACCCAGCCCAGGAGCTGAGAGAGTGCTCCTTCCAGAGGCTCCTTCAATGCACACTGCATCCAACTCTGACACGCCAGCCACAGGCCAGTCTGAGGGGCTGCTCCATGTGAATGTGGGTCAGACGCAGAGCCAAGTGCAACAGCGAGTCACTCGGGCCATCTCGGTTGCCAGGCTGCTCCACTGGCTTTTCTCCCACAGCCCACTCGGCCGCAACACTGTCGCTCCTTCCTGCCCGACAGACGCCCAGAGGACAGGCTGTCGGGACCTGATGCTGGGCTTGATCTGGCATCGCCTCCTATCCACTCGGAAGGCACCACTGCTTAACTCTCTCATGGGTCTTCCCATGCTGGTAGAAATTAAGTCTTCAAAGACAGGTGCTGTCTCTTGGTTCTTTATACACTCTGACCCCAAACTCATCCATCACCCAAGTCCAGAGAAGATCACAAACCTGCTAAGCCCAGATGGAAGCAAAGGGCCCATCACAGCTGAGAGGTGTTCAGACCGCTCTTGGGGGGATGACTATCCCAGGGGCCTGTGGAAGTTGGAAACCAACACAGTCTTGGCCTCCCATGCTCGTGATCTGACACTGACAGGATGAACGTGGTCCCTAAACCAACCTAATGCCAGCTAGCTGGAGTGGAGTTTCCCCAGCACCTTGGAGCCTTTGAAAAAAGAGAGCTGTAGGATAGGATCAAGGATACTCGTGAAATGCCAGCTTGAACAGAGTTCAATTCCTTTGCAGTGGGGTTTTGCTGGCCATTAACTCACTACTGAGCAGTCTAAGTCTCCAAGATGGAATGATGATAAACAGTATTCTCAAAGTTAGCTCACCGTGGAACCCTTTGCAGAGCATTCTGTAGAACTGGGTATCTTTCAGAAGGTGCCTTGAGAAAAGCTCGTCTTTGAGGACTAATCCAGAGAAATATGCGCTGGACTTTAGAAAGGGTGCCTCTGTCTTAACACAGGCCCTAAACTCTCACAGCATTCCCAAACCAAAATAAACCAAGTCAGCCAGTAAAGACCTAGATCAACAAACACAAGACACCCTCAGTCTTCCTCCCCAGGAGCGTGTGCTTTGCACCTGCCATCTTTCCTAGGGACAGAGAAGCGGTAATTGAGTGCTTTGGTGAACAGGAGGGCTCCTTGATCCCCAGATGTGCTCCAGCATAGCTCAGAGATAAGGATCAAGCTTTTTTTTTTTTTAAGTGACTTAAGCAGAAAGGAATAAAGGTCGCAAAAGAGCTGAAACTATGAGAGGCAGGGAAAGATGAAAACAGAAAATTAAACATTCTAGAGAGGATGCCGCCCAGACTGGCCCCGGTTCATTCTGCACCTCTTGCCCTGAATTAAAAAGCCGACACGTGCTTTGGCCCTGGCTAGAGCAAGCAACAGCTCCTGGAACAGGCTTCACCTTGGTTACATATTTCTACTTTAAACATTCCAGAGCCGCGACGGCCTCCCAGGAACAGATGCTCCTGCTTCTCAGGAGGGAGTTAGTTCCTGTGGAAATTGTTTGTTTAGTTTGATTACAACTTTGAAGAGGGGCTAGGAATTCTGGCCCAAAAGAATTTAATGGTCAGGCCCTCCGCTTACATAATTTGTAAACAAACAGAGTTTATCCTAGTGTGGCTCATTTGGCTCAGTGGCTGGATTTAGAAAAATATATTCCTCATTCATGTGGGAGAAGCCACAGTCAGGCCTGTCAATAACCAGAAAAATGTCCAAACCCAGCCTGTCTGTCACTTGATTGCCTAATCCTAACGGACGTTGGAGTTGCTCTTCGGAAACCAAGGACTGTCATAGATGGAGCCCCAGTTGAAGGGTTATGGGCAGAACCTGAGAGGCCTCTGATGAATCGCTCCCCCAGAAGTTTCTATGCACTCATGGTATATTTAAAAAAAAAAGAAAGAAAGAAAGAAAGAAAGCTCTCAGAAAAAAAGGGCCACCACAGCAAATTTCCCCAGGGTGTCATGAATGGTTGAGAGTACGGGTGGAGAGCAATTTGTTACTAATAACAGTTAAAGGCCAAAGTTGGCATGTAATTTATTTATCTTTAATAAAATGAATTCAAGGTTTTCACTCGAATGTCACTTACTCCCTTACATTCCAGGCTGTTCTCCTTGGGAGAGGAGAGCACAGCCCCAAATGAGCCTCTGGGCGGCTGTGATTACAAACCCTGCTGCTGGCTAGGGAGCCTGGAGCAGGGGGAAGGTCATGTTATCAAAAATGCAACCGTACACAGGGACCTCCCGACCACATGGAGTTGTGAAGCCCATCAGCAAAAAGAGTCAAGCACCTTCGCTGGCATTCAAACCACCACCACCCCACCCCAGCCCCTGCCGCCCCCGATCCATCCCTTGCTTGCCCTCTAAAATTCAGTTCCTCCCTGGTTCTCCAGCTTGGGCGGCTCTCCCCATTCCTGCTCCCGTCCCACCCCTGGGCACACAGATCTGAGCCCCCGAGAATCTCACCTGCCCCCCACGCCCAGTTCATGGATGTGGGCGCTGAGGCTCAGAGGGGCTGGCTCCCCTGGGGTCTCACTCATGTGACAGGTAGAGGAGGAGGTCAGGAGTCCCGTCTCCAAGCAGTGCCTCAGCTTGCCACCAGCACGCTCCACATGCCATGGGGCCTGCTGGTCTACTTGTGACCCCCACAAGCTTGGGAAAGCCCTGTCGGAGGATGACCTGGCCCCGGGTTTCAGCAAGGAATGTCCCCCACCCAACCCCTGAGATCTAAGTGCTGGCCTTCTTTAAGAACCCAGCTGGAGGTGAGCCCCCAGGAGCTTCACAGCAATGCTAGGCACTTTCCCGCAGCCCTGGACAGCAGTACTCAGTCCAGCCCTGTCACCATCTCGGGGGCACAGTCTGGCTTTCCCACTGGCCCAGAAGCAGCCCCTCACCCCTGCCCCAGTCACTCAGAAGGAGGCCCGCAGTGGTTCTATGCACACTGCCCGGAAGATGTCAGGCCCACATCCATCAGACCACTCCAGGAAAGAGGGCACAAACACGGCCAGACACACCTGTAAACACCTGAGGCTTCCTCACCGCCGTGCCCAAGAACACAGAACACAGCCCGCAGTGAAGAGACTGGGCAGCTGGAACCTCGAGAAGACAGCGCTGCATCACCTCACCTCTCTTCTCACTTCATTTCAGACCCGGGGTCTAATGGAGAAACTGAGGCTCCCGGGCACAAACCAGATTTCATCAAACTCGTTGCGTAAATGAGGAAGAGACATAGGCCAGAAGGAGTCCCTTTCTTCTTTGCACTGAACACTTCCAGGAAGCGAGCCTATGGACCTGATTTGCAGAACCGTCCCCTACCAGCAAGAGCAAATTTTAGTTTATTTTCTAAGAAAATCAGTACAAGTGAACACTGACCTGGACAGGAGGCAGAGTCCACAGCGGGGCGGTGATCGTGGCCAACAGGAAACCCCTAGGACGGCTGGGCCACGCTAGAGGCTGCCAGCTCCTAGGGGTTGCCCATCTCCAGAGCGCAAGAGACTTAAGACCGGGCAGGGCTTCGGAGTTCTGGAAAGTGGTTCGAAACCAAAAGAGCTCCTGTAGGCAAGCAGGCTGACAAGCCCAACAGAGACGCTAGGCCTGGCCTGAGACCCCACGGTCCCTGCTGGACCACCACCTTCCTCTCTGATTCCCCGCAGGCAGCTCGAATCCCAGTTACCAACACCCAGACTACAAGCACAGGGCCCGCCACTATGTTATCAGCGCGGACTTTCCCTTCTGAGTGAAACCACACAGCGTCCTACTGACCACACAGCCGGGCCAGCTGAGCCAGAGGAAGGGGTGTGCCGCGCAGTGGGCTTTGGTCCTCGTTTCGACAGCCAGGGGGGGGCAAGACACGCCCCACCGGGCAGGGGGCAAGTGGATGGTCCATGAGTATCACTAGAAAACACCAGCACAGCCACTTTCAGGCCGCAGGGGCACTAACCCGACCTCCCTGCACTTCCTCCCGTCCAGGTTCGCCAGTGATGCCCACTTCTCTCCAGAACAGCCTTGCACGGTCCCCAGTGCCACCGGGAGGCGTGCTTTCAGACACTGCTCTTCGTCCCTGTCTGTTGCTGATGAGCAACGAGGCCCAAGGACAGAGGGATGCCACCGAGGTGCCAGAGGGAAGGTAAGGGAGCAGGGGCTCTTTGGAGAGAAACCTGGGCTTCACTCAACTCTCACGGACACTACGGAGCTGACACGGTTCAGTCGGATGCCGCCTCCTCTCATTCACTCTTCTTCCAGACTCTCCTTTCAACCAGTTGCTGACTTAGCTGCGTGGAAGCTACTTTGATGGGAAGCTCGTCTACTATTTAAAGAAAGCAGGGCCCCCCACCATGCTGAGCAGAGTGACTCAACCTGGTGGGTATCTTCAAATGGAGCCAAGTAGAAAATTAATACTATTTCATGGTCCGCCAGTGTATTTACAAAACACCCGCCTCCCACTGAAAGCTTGCTAACTCAACAAAAAAGGCACCAAAATGACCCGAAATCTGTTTTAGGAAAGAGGCTTAATCTGGGTTCTCAAAGTATACACAAGAGAATAGCAACCTCCTTTCAGCTGTATCATTTGTTTGATTATGCTTTTTTTGTTAAAAATATGTAACATATCTTATTAAACATGTTATCAATCAACAAATGAAAGCTATGAACCACCCACTCTGGACCACGCAAAAGTTCTCCCGCTCCACCATCCTTGCTGCTGGCGGAAGGGCGGGGAGGTGAAGAATGGGACTTGTGTTTACAGAGACAATGAAATGGAGCAGAGAAAAGAGTTACAGAGTGCCGGTAATCAAATCTGAATATGGCGCTGGGTTGGAAAACCAAATCAAAGCAAACCCTTATCAACAAATCCCCACGGAACAGACCATGAGAAGGCACGGCTACCATCTGGGCTCCGTGAGGAACAAAAGGATCACCACCTGCTCCCTCGGCGAGTCACCGGTACATTCGCAAGGACGGTGCAGTTCTCAAGTGTGAGAGAGCAGGAAAATTAGGGAGAAAATTAGATGAGGTTAAAATAACAGTTGATGGATAACACAGAGCCATAGGAGATAAACTGTCAATTGCCCCCATTTGGCACTTTGGGGTTTCACGTGAAAATGACTTCAGGAAACCTTTCTCCAGGTGGCGGTTAACATTTTAACTCAAGCTCCCCCAAGGGAAAGGGAAATTTCAGGAGAGGGAGGGGACGCTCCCTTCGCACAGGGCACTCAATCCGCAGGTGCTGAGTGAGAGAAGGCAGAAACCTACGCCCATGACTCCATCCTGGGTGCCCCCTGAGCCACCAGGACATCTCTGCTGCGTCCACCAGTCACCTGCTTCGCCCGACTGTCTTTCCAGCAGGACTGTGGACTCCAGCAGCAAAGTCAGGGTGCTGACGTGTATTAAGCACTTACTGTATGCTTTACATGAACTAGCTCACGACCCTCTGGAGGTATGAGCTATCCTGTCCCGGGTGAGAGATGGGGAGGCAGAAGTTCAGGGAGGCTGATGACCTGGCCAAGATCGCGGCCTGGCAGTGGCAGAGCCGGGATGCACATGCCCGCCCAACTCCCAGGCCATGCTCGGCACCACAGCGCCCCTTCTGCACCAACAGTCTGGTCAGCTCCAAACTCCTGGCATGCAGCTGGCGGCCATTGTTACCTGTAAGAGGTGAGCAGACCATCATAGGGTTAGCCGGCCTCAAACCACCCTACGGCAAGGCTGGAAACACAGTCCTGCGCTGCGGGCCAGCTTCTCCAGTCACTAGTTGCGTAAAACCTCCCTGGGCCTTGGTGTCACCTGGGGACACAGGGATGGAACCTTTTACCGCTTGGAAGCATCCTGAGGATACAGTGGGACCAAGAGTGTAAGGCCCAAGGGCAGTCTCTAACGTGGTATTCTTTCATTCATTCAAATATTTGACTAACCACCTATGTGACCTTCAGCCCCCAAAGCCTCCCGTGCAGGAGAGGGCAGAGCCACGGGTGGTGGAGCCAGCCACGCAAGGTTCCAGGCCAGGTTAAGTGACAGTGGCCGAGAGGTCCTTTCACAAGCAGAATGTTTACCCAGAGTCCAGCCTGGGAAAAACCACTGTCCTCTGTCTTGTCATTGGATTTGACTGGCACCAAGTCTCCTTTTCCTTTTCCTTAAAGGTCTAACAAATCTCCGTCGCAGCTGTTTTTCCCATTCCTGAGCCTGAGGTCTAAAGGTTCTCTATTACTTTCGGCCAGGAAGTCCAGCAAAGCCAAATGGAGCAGGCCTGCAGAGATCAGGACAGGGTTCTGTCTCTCTGTGTTTCCTGCCCCAGCTACGACGGTCCTTGCCAGAGTTACATCATAAATCAGAACGTGCTGGGGCCCGGTCAAGACGCACAGGCGGAGCCTGGTCATCCATAAAGAGACACCTCCACACACATTGCCCAGGTCTCTGCACAGATCTGAAAGCCCTCAGGTCAGCCAGAGAGCAGATTCCTGAGCCAAATCAAGGAGAAAAAAAAAATCTCAGCTTCTAGAAAGTCAAGGGCCAGCAGAAAAGTGCCCTAAGTGTGATACACAGAGGTGGTCTTCACCAAAGAAGCAAAAGGAAGGGTCAAGCCCGTGTGTGTATGTGAACGCACCCAGAGAGCCTTCGCTAAAGCTGCAAAGGAAACAAAAATAAACCAACAGGATAAAAGGAAGGCTGTTGCATGAGGGAGAACTTTTGCTCCAGTTTTTTTTTTTTTTAAAGAGAGAGAGAAGAAAAGAAAAAGAAAGCACACACTGAAATGATCTAAAGCTGCCTATAAATATTTGGAAACATCAAAGGCGGTCCTGTTAAATTAAAAATGCTGTCACACAGATAGGAACTAGCCTCCAGCGCTCTGCCAGCTTCAACATGTGAGCCTGTGATCTGAGGAGCGAGGGCTCAGCTCCTCGAGAAATCTGATTCACTAAAGAAAAAAGTGAACGAGCAGTTGAGTTTTAATAAGGGCATTAAATACCTTAGGAATGAGCTAATTAGAGTTTAACTCTTTCAAGATTGTCTGAGCTCTTAAGAATGCTGTAAAGTGAGCTCCCTCCAGAATCTAGTTAAATCGGTCTCAAAACCTGCAGTGTAAAAGAAAAGTATTAAAATAGCACCTTAGGACTTCAAAGCTGGTAAATCCCACCAGGTCCCCAGCAGAGGCCAAGGGAAAGGAAGGGAGGAGGCCGGCTCAGAATCATTTTCAAGGTGAGGTTAGGTTGCTTGCTTATTTAGAGTCTGTTTCCCCCCACCCTATCCCCCCCAACCCTTGACCAGGTAAGGAGGAGCTCACCTCCTAATACCAAATGCGTTCTTCCTGCCCTGTGAGTGGGCCCTTCACCTAAGCCCTTCTTCATGTCCTGACCCTGCTCGCATGCCTTGTGAGAAATGACGGCCTAGCCCCCCAGGCATAGCAATTTCCCAACACACATTCAGAGTCAGGATCCTAAAGAATTCCCCATTAGTGAAGTCCCCATCAGGACAGCAGGTCCTTTCAGGAGCAAGAGTCTCTGGACTTGAAGTAGAAAGAAGCAGTACCTCTTGGAGAATGCAGAGAGAAAACACACCTGCATGGAAGAGAAAGGGGCATCTTTCCATCACCCTGTCTCAGGAATGTGGGAGAAGGGGGCAGGCCGAGGTGGAAACTACCGTCTCCATTCAAGGAGAGGAATGCACTGCCCGGTCTTGGCAAAGGGGACGGGGGGAGTTATTAAAAAAAAACCCACAATGACTCTGGTCATTCCCATTTTTAGAAAAAAGTCCAAGTGCCTAACTTGGGGGCTTAAGATTAATAAAGTATTTGCTTTGGCATAACCGCACACCGAACCAAGCGTGGAAGTCACTTATGCCTGCCTCAGGTCCCACGTAATAGGCCTCGAGAGCACGGCCTGAGCACATCACAACATCTCACCGGCCCTGGCTGGATCCAGAGCAGCCAGCCATCACCCCGCTTCCCTGCGGAGCAGCCGTGCCTGCAGGCAGGCCAAGTGGCCTCAGGGACAAAGGGGCAGGCTGGTCTAGAAGCCTCGCTTCCTGTTCACTGGACTTGAAGTTCACACGTACGCAGGCCTGTGGGTGTGTGTGAACACAGGCCCAAGTGACCGAGCTCAGAGCCTGGATGGTGACCGAGCTGTGGGGCCCGGCTTTGAGCAGATGGAACTGCAGCGGAGCTCCCCATCCCCCAGGACACAGCGCTGAGACAGGGCCCCGGGTGTCTTCGAGGCACTGAACACCCCGGCGCCTCGCAGACCGGGGTGCGAGAAGAGCCACTGGTGCAAGCGGTCAGGCACTGCGCGTGCTGGGAATGATTCCTACGGTGTGGTCGCATCTCCTGTCGATGACTAGAGGACTAGCATCTTTGGATTCTTTAACCCTGATCAGCGATGACTTCAGAGTACAAAGTTTCAGCCACTTGGGAACGACACCGTGAGTGTCAGTATGTGTGAGGAACGTTATGCAAGTATGCACATTACTTCCTTCATCATCATCCTTTCATCACTAGCGCAAAGCGCATGTTGTAACTCAACTCCATTTTACAGGTGAGGAAGCTGAGACCCAGAGAGGCGTGGTCACCTTTCTACAGCAGGGAACTGGCAGGGTCGGGTCCAAGCCTGGGCAGCCTGCTCTGCTGCCTCTCACATCAGCAAAGGAAATCCAGAACCACCAACATTTGCGTACGGTTTAAGGAAGCCGATAAGTCCTGTGTAGCAAAGGTGCAGACTAAGGCTAACGGTCACACCAATGCCCCGAGACCAGAGGAGCCGTCCCAACTCCTGAAACATGGCTGGCTCAAGGTTACAACACAGAACCAAAGAGAACTCATACCCAAATCAGGTGAGAGGCCGAAAGGTAACTTTTAAGTTGGTTCCTAGGAAGGCATGTGTATCTTCTCCCATTAAATGGGGTGCCATTTCTGCTCCACAGAAGGCCTCTGTTTAACTGGAACACATCTAAGGCCTAAGGACCCCACTCCAGGCAGCCCAAAGCAAAACAGCAGACAAAGCAGACGTTAAAAATCCCTGTACTAAACTCCTGACTCACTTTGGGATCTTGTTTCCTAACTTTACACTCAATTCTGACAGACATGGCTCCCTGGTTTTCTAGGAATGGACTAGAGAAGGCAGGGGGCCGCAAATCGCATTTGCTGAGAGAGAAGCCTTGTGGGGGAGGAGGGAGCGAATTTACAGACAGGTGCCTCACGACTGCACAACTCCAGGGGGCGCTGTCCACTCCTGGAGTCATGCTGGATCCACGTTAGGGCAAAGAGATGCCAGGTATCTTGAGGAAGGGGCAGCTTTCCCTCATTCATACAAAGGGACACTGTGAATCAGAGTGGGTAAATGTCAAAAGGTCAAGCCCCCAGCCCCGCCCTGAAGACAAGAGCAATCCACTGGAGAGTCACACAGGCGACCCTGTGTCACCGAGCGACGATGACACGTGTGGTCACATCCCTTTGTGCAGCAGAAAGTTTCCGTTCAGAGGGCTGGGGGCGGGCCCTCTAACCATGAGGCCACCTGAGCTGTTGACCCTGCCCCAGCCCAGCCTCCAGGGACTCGGGTCTCCTTCTGCAGAGCGGTGCTAGTTCCAAGGACGCTGCCCTGGCGTCCCATCCCATCCTACCATCGGGACCTCCCATCGAGCTTACTGGGCCTGATCAATCCCCTTCCGGGTGTTTCAGTGCACAACACCACAGAATTAATTCCACATCATTTGCAAAGGGACAGACAGCATCCCAGGGCTGGGTGGCAAAGACCACTCCTCTCCCTGTCCCAGCCTGAATACCCAACCTTGAGAGCTGGACATCCTGAGATCCCACTTCTGGGCAGGGGGGTGGCACCTGCCACCACAGTCAATATACAGGATCAGAGAAGGGAGAGGATAAGCCTTCCTGAAATGGGGAGCAGGGAGGAATGAGGATGAGGAGCTCGGGGATGGGGAGTCCCTTATCCATCCCGCCTCATGTTCTTTCCCTTTCCCTCCCCCAACACCCCCATTGGATCAGAGACACCAGAGGGCAAAAGATGTTGCCAGGAAGTGGGAGGGAGGGATCTGTAAATTTTAAGAGACTGAAGAGTCCCTATTTACCCTGCAGCAAGTAGGGTAGACGGGCTTCCCAGGTGGCTCAGACGGTAAAGAATCTGCCTGCCACGGCAGGAGAAACGGGTTCGATCCCTGGGTCGAGAAGATCCCCTGGAGAAGGAAATGGCAACCCACTCCAGTACTCTTGCCTGGAGAATCCCATGGGCAGAGGAACCTGGTGGGCTACAGTCCATGGAGTCGCAAAGAGTTGGACACAATTGAGCATACAAATACACATGTGAGCGCACACATATACAAGTAGGGAAGACACATACCTGAACTTTGACAAGTTTGCAAGGGGGCAATTAAAACAGCCTTGCATAATTAAGAAAATTAACTACTGTGACCTGGGCATGCAGTAAGAACTCTAGGGTTTTCTACATCTTCTCGTAGGAGCACATAACAGGGAATCGTTCCACTTGGAATATTCGAAACTATTCTTACCCCCCATCCCATTGCTGTTTCAGAGCCTCCCCCTTCCAAAAACAAGGTTGGCATGGCAACCAGAGCACCAGTCACTGTGGTCCCTAACCACATCCGCCAGGGCCTGGCGTGCTGAGGCGTGTGCCAGCTCTGTTGTCTGTAGGGCACTCCTGGCCACAGCACGCAGCGAGCTATAATCAAGTCAGAAACCGCCGCATTCGTATAGAACTCGGCTCCACATAAATATTCATTAAATGTGAAAACCTATGGTGATGCAATGTTGAGACTGCAAATTTAAACACAAGAGTCAGGAAATGCAAAAATTGCCACTGCCACTGGAACCTGAATCACCCAGACGGCACATTTAACGCCAAGCAAGTTTGTGTGTGTCCTCGAGATTTAAACCCAGTAACACCAAAGCCTCAGAACTACACGCTGTCTGCTCACTTAACTCCCGGTAACGCTGACGCTTACCTGAGGGGCCTCGGAACATTTCTGGAGTGGACGTGCCATGAAAAGGCGTGACTAGCCTCCAGTACAAGTGAAAGATCACATATCACAGACAGACTCTGAACTATTCCTGAAGGTCCCAGCACCCATATAATAGCCACTGTTCCACAAAAAAACAATAACCGAAAAACCTCAACAGGCCAACGTGTACGCAACAAGCAATAACTTAATAATTCCCAAATGTGTACAGTGGGCTGCTTAAAGACTGAAAATCATGTTCTTTAAACTGAAACTCTAATTCCTTCCACTCGTAGTCTGCTGGCGTCTTTGACATTTATTTCTGTGCATTCATTATTTGGCTGTGCTGGGTCCTGGTTGCAGCACTCTGGATCTTTGATCTTCATTGCGGCATGTGAACTCTTAATCGCAGCATGTGGGATCCAGCTCCCTGACCAGGGATTGAACCCAGGCCCCCTGCACCGGGAGCATGGAGTCTTAGCCAGTGGACCACCAGGGAAGCAGCCCCTGCTGGTCTCTTTAGAGTACTACTGTCGTCCTTTAAAACTGCTTCCCGGACTTCCCTGCTGGGACAGTGGATAGGAGTCCATCTGCCAAGTCAGGGGCCATGGGTTCGACCCCTGGTCTGGGAAGATTCCACATGCCACGGAGCAAGTAAGCCTGCGGGCCACCACTACTGAGCCTGCATTCTAGAGCCCAGGCTCCGCAACGAGAGAAGCCAGAGCAGGGCTCTCCCTGGCGCTTCAGTGGTGAAGAGTCCGCCTGCCCGTGCAAGAGACACAGGCTGGAGCCCTGGTCCAGAAAGACCCCACATGCCTCGGAGCAGCAGAGCCCACAGGCCACAGCTACTGGGTCTGTGCTCTAGAGCCCAGGAGTGGCACCCACTGCAGCCCACATGCTCTGGGGACAGCCAAAGTGGATCAATAAATAAAGAGAATATTTTTTAAGAAAAGAAGCCACAGCAATGAGAGGTGTGCGCACCGCAAGTAGAGAGCAGCCCCCGCTCGCCCCAACTAGAGAGAGCCCGTGTACAGCGACGAGGACACAGCGCAGACAGAAATCAATAAATAAATTTTGAAAAGTGAAATAAAGCTGCTTCCCATCCAGCATCTAAACACAGCCTCGGCCAGAACTCCCAAGGCCAGAGGTGGGGCAGTCTGCGGGGAGCAGGGAGTTGACAACACAGAGCAAATGTGAGTTAAGAACGGGTCCTTCCAGGACTACATAGAACTTTCACTATCTCCCCAAACACCAGCTTTCTAAGTGACACCAAAATATTGCACATTTTTAAAAAGAAACATACTCCCTAAAAGTCTAGGCTGAGATGTCTCTTGTCCAGCATGCTCCGAACACTGCACCCAGGCAGCCTCGCCAGCCAGAAGAAGTTAGATGGCTACGGCCTTATCCCACGTCCTTTTTCCAGGCCTCGGAGAACAGAAGCAAGGGGAAATTACTTTGAGAATCTGGTCCACCCCAACTACTTGGCATAGCCCTAGGACACACCCACGTCTTGTGAATGGTTTCTCCAATCACAGAAAGCTCTCCCTCAAAAAGCCAAGTCTTTTTTTTGAGGGGGGGGG
>SJYC01076475.1:0-14608 GCA_006408675.1 Madoqua kirkii
GCCTTAAGAAGCATTGCTATGAGCAAAACTAGGGAGGTGATGGGATGCAAGTTGAGCTATTTCAAATCCTAAAAGATGATGCTGTTAAAGTGCTGCACTCAATATGCCAGCAAATTTGGAAAATTCAGCAGTGGCCACAGGACTGGGAAAGGTCAGTTTTCATTCTAATCCCAAAGAAGGGGAAGGCTAAAGAATGTTCAAACTACCATATAATTACTCTTATTTTGCATGCTAGTAAGGTAATGTACAAAATTCTTCAAGCTAGGCTTCAGCAATACGTGAACCAAGAACTTCCAATATACAAGAGCAATATGTGAACCAAGAACTTCCAATATACAAGCTGGATTTAGAAAAGAAAGAGAAACCAGAGATCAAATTGCCAGCATCTGTTGGGTCACACAGAGAACAAGGGACTTTCAGAAAAACATCCACTTTCACTTCACTGGCGATGCTGAAGTCTTTGACTGCGTGGATCACAACAGACTGTGGAAAGTGCTTAAAGAGATGGGAATACCAAACCTCCTTATCTGTCTCCTGAGAAACCTGTGTGTGGGTCCAGAAGCAACAGTTAGAACCTTACCTGCAATAACTGACTGATTCAAAACTGGGAACTCTTTTCCCAATGAATGGGCTTCCCTGGTGGCTCAGCTGGTAAGGAATCCACCTGCAATGCAGCAGACCTGGGTTCGATCCCTGGGTTGGGAAGATCCCCTGGAGAAAGGAAAGGCTACTCACTCCAGTATTCTGGCCTGGAGCATTCCATGGACTATACAGTCCACGGAGTCTCAAAGAGCTGGACACGATTGAGCAACTTTTACTTTCACTTTCCCGGTTAAGACGAGTAAGATGAGGCTTTACCTCGTCACCCTGCTTTTAAGTCTTATATGGAGAGTACGGGGCTTCCCTGGTGGCTCAGAGGTTAAAGCGTCTGCCTCCAATGCAGGAGACCCAGGTTTGATCCCTGGGTCGGGAAGATCCCCTGGAGAAGAAAATGGCAATCCACTCCAGTATTCTTGCCTGGAGAATCCCATGGACAGAGAAGCCTAGAAGGTTACAGTCCATGGGGTCGCAAAGAGTCGGACACGACTGAGCAACTTCACCTCACCTCATGGAGAGTACATCATGTGAAATGCCAGGCTGGATGAACCACCAGCTGGTCAAGATTGTAGGGAGAAATATCAACAATCTCAGATATGCAGATGACACCACCTTATGGCAGAAAGCGAAGAGCAACTAGAGAGCTTTTGATGCGAGTGAAAGAGGAGAATGAAAAAGTCTGGCTTTAAAATCAACATTCAAAAAACTAAGGTCATGGCATCCAGTCCCGTCACTCGATGGCAAATAGAAGGGGAAACAGTGGAAGCAGTGACAGATTTTATTTTCTTGAGCTCCAAAATCATTGTGGATGGTGGCTGCAGCCATGAAATTGAAAGACACCTGCTCCTTGAAAGTAAAACCATGACAAACCTGGACAGCATGTTAAAAAGCAGGGATATCACGTCACCTACCAACGGTCAGAGCTATGGTTTTTCCACTAGCCATGTACGGATGTGAGAGCTGGACCAGAGAGAAGGCTGATCACAGAAGAATTGATGCTTTTGAATTGTGGTACTGAAGAAGACTGTTGAGAGTCCCTTGGACAGCAAGGAGATCAAACCAGTCAATTCTAAAGAAAATCAACCCTGAATATTCATTGGGAGGACTGATGCTGAAGCTGAAACTCCAATACTTTGGACACCTGATGTGGAGAGCCAGCTCATTGGAAAAGACCCAGATGCTGGGAAAGGTGGAGGGCAAAAGGAGAAGAGGGCAGCAGAGGATGAGATGGTTGGTGGCATCACCGACTCAGTGGATGCAAATCTGAGGAAACTCCAGGAGCTAATGAAGGACAAGGATCTCTGGTGTGCTGAAGTCCGTGGTGCCACAGAGTCGGACAAGACTCAGTGGCAACAACACTGCGTTACTCCACTCCCTCTCCCCCAGTATTTACAGTGTTTCAGTTCCCTCTCTTCTCTTTTGGAACATTTTGAAAGGAAGTCTGGTGTAATATTTATCCCTACATTCCCACCAAATTTGGCTTCTTTCAAGATGTCCTCTTCTTCTTTGGTTTTCTGCAGTTTGGCTGGATTTGGGGTTTCACCCTGCGTGGGGCTCTCTGAGGTTCCTGGGTCTGTGGTTTGGTGTCCGTCTTTGACTTTGGAAAGTGCTCAGGCATTGCTTCAAATACTATATATTTCCTTTATCAGCTGAACCTGTATCACATCTTTCACGACTGCCTCACAGTTATTGGATATTCTGGTTTGTGCCCCCCTTCATTCTTTTTTCTCTTTGTGTCTAAGAAGGGTAATTTCTTTTCAGTCAGGGTCAGCTTTTGTTTTTCTCTTGTTGCATAAGGTGAGATCTGTGCCTTCAAAGCGGCTTGCATGCTAGACCTTTTTTACGTCTTCCGTGTGGACATCCACGACGGCTTGGAGATATTTTCTCTTCTCAGTGAACGCCTCTGATGCTTCTGCTGAAGAAGTCAGTTGGCCCTGTACTTACCAGTCTGTTTCTGGACTCTGCTCTGTTCTGTTGATCTGCTTGTCCATCCGCAGCCTTACGACCTGTTTACTTCAGGTTCCTGTAGACCCTAAACTCAGCGGATGTCAGTCCCAGCACCGCTCTTTATACTCGTTGTTTGGCTTTTCTAGATTCTGTAAAATTCACAGAAGTTTCAGAGACAAGATTTTGATTTTTAAAAAGTGGTGCTGAGAGTCTACTTATGACTGTATTGAATCTAGAGGTCAATTTAGGGAAAACGGACATCTTAAAAATATTTAGCCACCAATCCAAAAACTCCCCTCATTTATTTATTTAGTTTCTCTCACTAGACTTTGTAGCATTCAGGGTACTTTTGCTACCTCCTGTTAATCTGTTCCTAAGAGCTCCGTGTTTCTTTTTGACATTATTGCCATTTCCTTCTCCAGTTGTGAATAGAATTTGCTTTTAAAAGGTTTTCTCTGATTTTTAATGCTAACATATAAAAGGGCTTCCCTGGTGGCTCAGTTGGCAAAGAATCTGCCTGTAATGCAGGAGACCTGGGTTTGATCCCTGGGTCCAGAAGACCCCTTGGAGAAGGACATGGCAGCCCATTCCAGTGTTCTTGCCTGGAGAATCCCATGGACAGAGGAGCCTGGCAGGCCACAGTCCATGGGGGCCGCATAGTCAGACAAGACTGAGTGACTAGCACCTAGCTTAGCTTCATGTATAAAAATATAATTTATCTTTGTATATTGACTTGCATCCTGAGGTCTGGATGAATAATTCACCTGCTAATTTTACTAAATTTTTTGATTCGTTAGGCTTTTCTATGTTAACAATCATGGCATCTGTGCATTCAGACAGTTTTTATTTTTCCTATTTTTTCTGTGTGATCATCTTTTATTCTCCTGGCCCTTTTGACTCTTTTCTTGTGATTTTTGCACCTGTTTTGCATAATGTTAAATGATTACTCTACGTTTGCATTTTAAACTTATCATAATCTGCTTAGAGTTTACATGATATTACTTCTTGTAGAATATAGGAAATTGTAACAGTATAGTTCTCTGTGCTATTTTGACTTATTACCTCCACACAGCTTATAATTCAGTCCAATTCAGTCGCTCAGTGGTGTCCAACTCTTGGGGATCCCATGGACTGCAGCATGCCAGGCCTCCCTGTCCATCACAAATTCCCAGAACTTCCTCAAATTCATGTCCATCGAATTGGTGATGCCATCCAACCATTCATCCTCTGTCGTCCCCTTCTCCTCCTGCCTTAAATCTTTCCCAGCATCAGGGTCTTTTCCAAGGAGTCAGTTCTTGGCATCAGGTGGACAAAGTACTGGAGCTTCAGCTTCAGCATCAGTCCTTCCAATGAACATTCAGGACTGATCTCCTTTAGGAGGACCGATTGTACTACTACCACCAGTTGTAGTTCAAGGGACTCTCAGGAGTTTTCTCCAACACCACAGTTGAAAAGCACCAACTCTTTAGTGTTCAGCTTTCTTTATGGTCCAACGTTCACATCCATACATGACCACTGGAAATACCATAGCTTTGACTAGATGGACCTTTGTCAGCAAAGTAATGTCTCTGCTTTTTAATATGCTGTCTAGGTTGGTCATAGCTTTCCTTCCAAGGAGCAATCATCTTTTAATTTCACGGCTGCAGTCACCATCTGCAGTGGTTTTAGAGCCCCTCCCCCCAAATAAAGTCTGCCACTGTTTCTACTGTTTCCCCATTTATTTCCAATGAAGTGATGGGACCAGATGCCATGATCTTAGTTTCCTGATTGCTGAGCTTTAAGCCAACTTTTTCACTCTCCTCTTTCACTTTCATCAAGAGGCCCTTTAGCTCCTCTTCACTTTCTGCCATGAGGGTGGTGTCATCTCCACATCTGAGGTTATTGATATTTCCCCTGGCAGTCTTGATTCCAGCTTGTGTTTCTTCCAGTCCAGCGTTTCTCATGATGTATTCTGCATATAAGTTAAATAAGCAGGGTGACAATATGCAACCTTGAAGTACTCCTTTCCCGATTTGGAACCAGTCTGTTGTTCCATGTCCAGTTCTAACTGTTGCTTCCTGACCTGCATACAGGTTTCTCAGGAGGCAGGTGAGGTGGTCTGGTATTCCCATCTCTTTCAGAATTGTCCACAGTTTATTGGGACCCACACAGTCAAAGGCTTTGGTGTAGTCAGTAATGCAGAAGTAGATGTTTTTCTGGAACTCTCTTGCTCTACATAAACTTTTTTGCTTTAAACTATTCTATCTCTTTTAAATGAATTAAGGTAAGAGTATATATTTTTATACGTCAATATACTATGCAGGGGGCTTCCCAGGTGGCGCTGTCGCAGAAACCAGTACTCAAGAAACCAAGCACCACACTTGGAGTGTTGGAGAACTCAGATTTATTATGCTAGCAGGCCGAGAGGAGTTCACATTCCAAGTTCTGAGCCCCGAACAAAGGGATTACAGAGTTTTTATAGAGAGACTGTAGTGGGCAACACTAGCTGTTAACAGGCTGGTTTAAACTTAGGGGTTTTGAAAGCACAGGAACAGTGGTCAAGACGGGGAGGGGCATGCCTGGTCTTTACACGGACAGGCATGTTTAAGCAGCCTTGCGGGGCTGGGCAACTGCAAAGAGCAGGACAAGGGTGCGTGAGATAAACCCCACTTCCTAGTGCTGCAAGTCCCCACTTTCTGAGACTATGTGACCTACGTGATCTAGACTTTGCAAGGGACAAGCTGAGTCACAGAGACAGAAGAAGAAGGAGGTTATGTCAAATTTTAACTTTTCCTCTTCAGCACTAGTGGTAAAGAATCCACTTGCCAGCGCAGGAGGCATTAAGGATGCAGTTTAAGTCCCTGACTCGTGAAGGTCCCCTGGAGGAGGGCATGGCAACCCACTCCAGTATTCCTCTTTGGAGAATCATAGGACAGAGAGCTTGCAGGCTAAGGTCCATAGGATCGCAAAGAGCTGGACATGACTGAAGCAACTTCACATGTATGGGTGATGCTGTGCAGGGGACTTCCCTGGTGGCTCAGTGATAAAGACTCTGCCTGCACTGCAGGAGATGTGGGCTCAGTCCCTGGGTGGGGAAAATCCCTTGGAGCAGGAAATGGCAGTCATGGAGCTGGAGAGGTTCCAGTGAATGTGAAAGTCACTCAGTCGCATCTGACTCTTTTTTCGACCCCATGGACTATACAGCCCCATGAAGTTCTCCAGAGCAGGGTACTGGAGTGGGTAGCTGTTCCCTTCTCCAGGGATCTTCCCAATCCAGGGATCGAAGCCAGGTCTTTGTATAGATCTGAGTTGTCCATCAACATCATTTCTTGTATGGAAGACCTACTTGTATTTAATTTTCTCAATTTTGATTTATGTAAAAATATCTTCACCTTCACTTGTGAAGCTTATCTTATTTATATATAGATTTTTGTGTTGATATTTTTCCCTTTAAAGATATATTTCCATTGCTTCCTGGTCTTTGATGGTTCTGATGAGAAGTCAGCTGTCACGTATACAATTGTTCCTCTGAATGAAATGTAGCAGTTTCTTCTGGGTATTTTCAAGATTGTTTGCCCTTGGGTTTAAATTATTTGATTTTGATGTGCCTTGTTGATGCTTCATTTTTATTTATCCTGCTTGTGGCTCATTAAATTTCTTGAATGTATCGATTTCTCGAATTTGGGAGTTTTTTTGGGGGGGACCTACTTTCATCAATATCCTTGATGTGTTTTGAAATAATGTGAACGATGCATAATAGTCAGCATTTTGTCCATTGTGTTCTTCAGATCTTTTATTTTCACACAGATTATTTCTCTGCTTGTACTGTCAGTTACTGAGAGTGATGTTGCTATGAAGTGAAGTCGCTCAGTTGTGTCCAACTCTTTGTGACCTCATGGATTGTAGCCCGCCAGGCTCCTCCGTCCATGGGATTCTCCAGGCAAGAATACTGGAGTGGGTTGCCATGTCCTTCTCCAGGGGATCTTCCCGACCCAGGGATTGAACCCATGTCTCCTGCACTGCAGGCAGACGCTTTAACCTCTGAGCTCCCAGGGAATCCCTGATGTTACTATGATTGTGTGTTGATATTTTCTTACACAGTTTGATGCCGCATTATGAGGTGTGTGCAAAATTTCAACTGTGACTTCTTGATGAATTAAACATTTAACATGATACGCTCACTCTCCTTATTTCTTGTAATGGCTTTGACTTGTAGGGATTTGATTTTTTTTTTTTTTAATTTAAATGGCAGACACACCAGCCACATCTGCTCATTTTGTTTGTGTTAATTGTGGCTGGTCAGGTCTTGGTTGTGGCACATGGATTCTCTGCTGCGGCATGCAGACTCTTTGCTGTGAGGCATGGCCTTCTCTCTGGGAATGGCATGCAGGCTCCACGGCTCATGGGCTCTGTAGTTGTGGTGCTGGTGCTTAGTTGCCCCACATGGGATCTTAGGTCCCCAGTCAGGGATTGAACCCAGGTCCCCTGCATTGGAAGGATTCACTGGACCACCAGGGAAGTCCCCTTGATTCTAATATTAATATAATTAGACTCTGTGTGTGTGTGTTAGTCTCTCAGTCGTGTCTGACTCTTTGTGACCCCAAGGACTGTAGCCCGCCATGCTCCTCTGTCCACGGAATTCTCCAGGCCAGAATACTGGAGTGGGTTGCCATGCCCTTCTCCAGGGGATCTTCCCAACCCAGGGATTGAATCCTGGTCTCCTGCATCACAGGCAGATTCTTTATTGTTTGAGCTACAGGGAAGTCTAATTAGACTAACTACACACACATTTATCTTTCAATCTTTTTATGACCTCATGGTTTTCTTTCACTTGCAGTTCAGTATAGTTACATTTTATTAGAGTTTAGCCGTTGGTCTTGGCCTTTTAAGTGAACTTTAATTCCGTGTTCACTTGTTTTAATCAGTGGCATATCTAGATTTGTAATACTCTCATGTTGTGTTCTTATCTTGATCTTTCTTTGTTATTTTGTCTCTCATTTCTTCTTTTATCCTGCACTGACACTTTTTTCTCTTTAAAAATTTTCTCTGACAGTTCAGAGAAAGTACAGTATGTTTCTATTATTCTAGTTATTAGTCCACAAAGACTTTATTTTGAGGGGCTCCAAAACCACTGCAGGTGGTGACTGCAGCCATGAAATTAAAAGATGCTTGCTCCTTGGAAGAAAAGCTATGATAAACTTAGACAGCATATTAAAAACAGAGACATTATTTTGCTGACAAAGGTCTGTCTAGTCAAAGCTATGGTTTTTCTAGCAGTCATGTATGGATGTGAGAATTGGACCATAAAGAAAGCTGAGCGCCAAAGAATTGATACTTTTGAACTGTGGTATTGGGGAAGATTCTTGAGAATCCCTTGGACTGCAAGGAGATCCAACCAGTCCATCCTAAAGGAAATCAGTCCTGAATATTCATTGGAAGGACTGATGCTGAAGCTCCAATACTTTGGCCACCTGATGTGAAGAACTGACTCCTTAGAAAAAAGCCTGATGCTGGGAAAGATTGAGGGCAGGAGAAGGGGATGACAGAGGAAGAGATGGATGGATGGCATCACCGACTCAATGCACATGAGTTTGAGTAAACTCCGGGAGTTGGTGATGGACAGGAAGCCTGGCGTGCTGCAGTCCACGGGGTGGAAAACAGTTGGACACGACTAAGCGACTGAACTGAACTGTTATCACCTTAATGTTTAATTCATCAAATATCAACACAAAATACCTTCCCCATGTATTACAAAGGGGCTTCCCTCATAGCTCAGTTGGTAAAGTCTCTGCCTGCAGTGAAGGAGACCTGGGTTCAATTCCTGGGTCAGGAAGATCCCCTGGAGAAGGAAATGGCAGCCCACTCCAGTATTCTTGCCTGGAGAATGCCATGGACAGAGGAGCCTGGTGGGCTGCAGCCCTTGGGGTCACAAGAGTTGGACATGACTTAGTGACTAAACCACCACCACCACCATGTATTACAAAGACCCCAGAATATCCTAATCATCTCTCTGTAACTTGTTTAGCATAATTGTCATGAGTTCAACATTTCTGTCTTAGTAACACAAGATTATTAGAGTTTTTCATAGTTAATCTTTCACAATTTATTCACAGTTTATCTCATATTTGTCATTTCTTTGTGCTTCATTCCTCTTTTCATTTTAGATCTTCTAGTACTTCTGCCCTTCCATGTGAAATACATACTTAATTTCTTTTAGATAGAGCCTTTCGGTGCAAACCGTCTCTGTGTTTGGTTTCTGAAAAGGCCGTATTTCACTGGTGTTGCTGAAAAATGTTATTTCCAGGTACAGACTTCCGAGTTGGATTGTTTCACCTCAACACATCGTAGATCTCCTTAGGTGTCTCCTTGCTTCGACTGTTGGGGCTGGTAAGTCCTCTTTCAGGTTAGATATCATCCTTTGAAGGTGATCTCTCTTTTCTCCCAACCACCTTAAACATGTTCTTTGCTGTTCTGTAATTTCACTATGATGTTTCTGTGCATAAATTTTGTTCAGATTTATTCCAAATGGAATTAATTGGCCTTCTTGAATCAATGATATCTTTAATTGCTTTTTATTTTAAAAAATTGGCAGCCATTATCTTTAAAAATACCATCTCTTTCATTTGTCTGTCTCCATCTCTTTCTGGAGCATTGATGAGATGAATGTGAAATGATCTCACTGTTCACGCATTGACCTCTCTTTCTTTGTCTCCATCTCTTGGTCTTTCTGGATGCTTTTTTGGTGTAATTTATTCTTACATAACTCCGAGCTTATTAATTCCTCCTCCTTCCCAATGCTGTCTAATCAGGTAGTAAATCTATCCACTGAATTATTAATTTCAACAATTATACTTTTTGCTTGTGGAAGTTGTGTTTGCATTATTGAAAGTCTGCTCCTCATTGTTCACCTTCATTGGTTTCTGTCTGCTTCTTGGAACACATTACTGGTTTGGGCTTTTTATGCATTTTTATTTCCTTTATTTTCTTTTCATTCTTTTTTCTGCCATCTGTTTCTCATTGTGTCCTGTTCCTTTGTTTATTCCATGATTTCTTTCACAGGGAATGGTGCATTGTTCTTTCCCTGGGGAGTCTCTCTAAGTCCTGGGGTGTAAGTAGCTACTGCAGAGACGATCTGGACTTGATTCTTTCAGGATCTGTCTAGGACCTCTTTACGGAAAGGCTCAGGTGGCATTTCATTTGGACCATGAATGTATGAACGTGGGTTGTTTTTCCGTGTCTGAGTGGCTTTTTGTTAACAAAACTTAGAGGATGTTTTTCCCTGCAAGTGCCAGTTCAGAGACTGGTGCTTTCCCACAGTTTAGAGACTGGTGCTTTCCCACAGTTCAGAAACTGGTGCTTTCCCACAGTTTAGAGACTGGTGCTTTCCTACAGTTCAGAGACTGGTGCTTTCCCACGCTGTCTCTGGGGTGGGCAGCAGGCATGTCTGTGCTTCACCTGTGTGCTCACTGCCCCAGGGGTGGGTCCTCAGAGTGTTCCTATCTTGGGAAGATTCTGGGCTTTGACTTCTTCAAAAGGCCAGACATTTGAAGTTCAAGTTCACGAGTAACCTCAAGGTGAAAACCGACTTTTGTGCTGTGTCTGCCTATCGTTTTCGTCTTCCCTGAGCTCAGAGATGGCCTGCTTTATCTGTCAGTCCATGGATGCACTAAATAAATTATAAAGCAAATTTTATCTGGTATTTTTTTTTCTTCAGGGGCCAATCCAGATATTCATGCAGCCAGAGTAAATTCTAGAGCAGAGTTTATAAAATTGCTGTCCCGGTGATCAGGTCATGACGTCAATTTAGAGGGTTTTAAGACTCTTGAGAGTCCCTTGGACTGCAAGGAGATCCAACCAGTCCATTCTGAGGGAGATCAGCTCCGGGATTTCTTTGGAAGGAATGATGCTAAAGCTGAAACTCCAGTACTTTGGCCACCTCATGTGAAGAGTTGACTCGTTGGAAAAGACTGATGCTGGGAGGGATTGGGGGCAGGAGGAGAAGGGGACGACAGAGGATGAGATGGCTGGATGGCATCATCGACTTGATGGAGGCGAGGTCTGAGTGAACTCCGGGAGTTGGTGATGGACAGGGAGGCCTGGCGTGCTGCGATTCATGGGGTCACAGAGGTGGACACGACTGAGTGACTGAACTGAACTGAGAGGTGACTAGTATTTCACTTTATTTTTGTTATCCGGGAGTTGGTGATGGACAGGGAGGCCTGGCGTGCTGCGATTCATGGGGTCACAGAGGTGGACACGACTGAGTGACTGAACTGAACTGAGAGGTGACTAGTATTTCACTTTATTTTTGTTTTTTTTTGATGCTTACCTAAATCTATTATCACTATTTTTTAATTTATTTATTCACTTTTTGGCTTCATTGCATGACATGTGGGATCTTAGTTCTCCAACCAGGGTTGAAACCCTCTTCCCCGGTAAAAGGAACCACAGATTCTTAACCACTGAACCACCAGGGAAGTTCCATGATCATTATTTTAAAATAGAACAGAATGAAATTAAGTGAAATAGAAAGCATCAGTACCCAGTAAGAGTAAGTATTCTGTCATCAGACTCTGAGCTCATGGAAGGACCCGTGTTCAAATACGAATGTGTGGATAACTGGGTCCCAGTAAAGTGTGTCTTTTATTTCTGGTAATATTACAACTGTCTCCAGGGTAAAGTGGTGCTTCTCAGACCGTCTGGGGATCTTGCTGAGATTCAGATCCTGATTCAGCAGGTCTAAGTGGGAGGCCTGATGCTCTGCACTGCCCGCAGGCTCCTGATAGAGCTGGTTGGCACGGGGCTCTGAAGCGCGCTGAGTCGGCACCTGCACCCTGCCGCCCCTGCGCATCCCAGAGGCTGGTGCAGGAAGCAGGTTCAGCATGAGATGGATGGGGTGGGAAAGGGCACAGGGCACCACCTTTAGAAGAGTGACACAGCCCTTGAAGACATGACAAAGGCTGGCTGGAGCCCGCTAGGCCCAAGATGGCGGGAGACCCAGGCTGCAGTAGACCTTGCCGCCCGTTATGTGCTCAGTGAAATGCACCAGCAGCTGGAGGGCACACCCACCAGCGCCATGACGGCTCTGACGGTAACCGTAAAAGGCCCAAAAGTGGGTGGTGGCCCAGTTCCTGGAAATCTCCACTCCTTCCCCTGGAGTAGTTGGGATAATCTTCCCACTTGTTAGCTTCTGAAGTTACCCAGCCTGTAAAACTAACTGAGAGGTTGGGCATGTTCGGGGATGTTGCGATGAAAAGCCCCAGAAAAGTGTCGTGAAAGGTCCCGGTGGTTGGCCACTGCCCAAACAGGAACTGAAAGCAGACCAAACTTCCGGGAGCCGACCCCATGGCCTGGCTCAATCAAGTGCCAATCACCACTACAGCCCGCACTTCCTACCTTATGTGGGAGGACCCGGCTTGAACGCCGGCCCCGACCATAAAACCCATACCCTCGCCTCCATTCCTCGCAGACTCCCTTTGTTCCCTCCTGTTCGCTCACCCCCGGGAGTTCTGCCCAAGAGCAACCGCCCAATAAAGGCTTTTGTCAACGGTCCCTAGAGGTGGCTTTTCTTCCAGTGGCGTTTCTTACACTAACCACCCTGTGTCTGGGGGCCACTCTCGCTTCTCTAGTTGACCCCGTGCCCTGGGCTGCTCTCTGCTCCTGAGATGCATCGCATCCTCCCTGTGGGGTGCGTCTCTCTCAATGAACCTGCGTCCAGTTTGCTATGGCTCCCTCTTGAATTCTTTCCTGCGTGAAGCCAAGGACCCCCGCTTGGTGCCCTGTCCCAGGGACTCCCCTGGGAGCAAGAATACAACCATCCTCTTGAGCCCCAGTTTCTTGCAACAGTCACAGCCAAAGCCTCCTCCTGCTCAGCTCCACAGTCTTACAGGCAGCCAGGCCGACGTGGGGTCATCCAGTCTCGTCCCCATCTCTGAGTATGCCAAGAGGGCTCACAGAACCATGACACCATAAACCGTGTGTGCTCGGGACTGCCCTCTCGGCAGCCTCGGAAACAGCGGGCATCATTTATCTTCATGTGCTCAGCTTTCGCTGCTGCAGATTTTTTTCCCTCTACAAGATGTGCATACCAAATTTCCAGAAGTCAATCACTGAGGGCTAATAAAAATGCCCAATAAATTCGGAATACACCTTCCAACGAGGACACCATATGCAAATGACAACGTAATTCCATTATTAAACGTTACTCCTGGAGCACTCGTGTGCGGCAGAGCCGTTTGAATTGTGGGTCCAGGAAAATTGCTGTTGTGCTTTCTGGCAGCAGCAAAGGCTGGAGTCAAAGGCTGTGAAATATCACAGGCTTCACCGCCCGCCTTTGTTTTTCAATGTAAACTACTTGCATTGCTATTTACATATCAATGCAAACTTCCTTTTGGTAAATCATGCAAATGAAAGAGCAGGGTTCAGGACTGCCCTGAATGGAAGGCTGGGGATCACTTTGCAAGCTATTTCTTTTTTATTTATCCCAGATCCCCAAACATTTGGGCCAGTCAGGCCAGTAAAGCAATTACTCTGAGTCTCTGGCTCAAAAGCGCTGTCTTTATGGTGCCCGGTTGATCTGGCTGGGATTTAGAGATGAGAGGGCAGCAGCCGGCTCCACCCGCTCTCTGAATCTCTGGTGCTTTGAGAGGAGAGGTGGGGTGTTGTGAGGGACGCTGAAAGTGAAAGTTGTACAATCGTGTCCGACTCTGTGACCCCATGGACTCTACAGTCCTTGGACTTCTCCAGGCCAGAATACTGGAGTGGGTTGCCTTTCCCTTCTCTAGGGGATCTTTCCAACCCAGAGATCGAACCCATGACTCCCGCATTGCAGGTGGATTCTTTACCCGCTGAGCCACAAGGGAAGCCCAAGAATACTGGAGTGGGTAGCCTATCCCTTCTCCAGCAGATCTTCCCGACCCAGGAAAGGAACTGGGGTCTCCTGCACTGCAGGTGGATTCTTTACCAACTGAGCTGGGATGCTGGGGGATGCTAAAATGTCTCGCTTTTATTTTTATTTTTTTAAAGTTTAGAGATTGCAGTCTTGACTCCATGATCTTCTAACCATCAACCAAGTTTAGAGGAGCAGGTGCAGGCACAAAGCTTCTCTCTGATCCACATTCAGAGAGGAGACAAGGATGGGAGGCTTACCATCTCTTTGTGTTGATAAAGATGTCACTGCTCTAACTGGGTTGTAATCGCCTTCCTTTCCCTAAATAATATCAAACCGTCAATCCTCATGGAAATCAACCCTGAATATTCATTGGAAGGATTGATGCCGAAGCTGAAGCTTCAGTACTTTGGCCACCTGATATTGGAAAAGACCTTGATGCTGGGAAAGATTGAGGGCAGGAGGAGAAGGGAGTGACAGAGGATGAGATGGTTGGATGGCATCACTGACTCGATGGACATGAGTTTGAGCAAGCTCCGGGAGACGGTGAAGGACAGGGAGGCTTGGCGTGCTGCAGCCCACAGGGTCGCAGAGAGTCGGACACACTGAGGGACTGAACAGCAGGGCTGACACAGACGTCACACTCTGCTGTGACTTGGCCATCATCCCACTCCTCTCCCTAAATGGTTCCAAAACAAAATTGCAAGCAGTTGTGAAGGTGCATGACCTGTGAACCGTCAAATGGCCACGTGATAATAAGACACCCTGTGTCCTCTGTCCCCGGGCCTCCTCCCTGGGGTTGCGCTGCAGTCTCGGACCTGTCTCGTGTCCGCAGTATTTCATCTTTGAATTTCCCTTGATAAGCGCCACATTCCCCAAGACAAAACAGGACCACACTGGGACAATACACCAGGGCCTGGGAATCCAGAGCGGCCCAGGCGCCTGGGGGTGTCGCTCTGTCCAGGGGGGCAGCCCCCTGCTGCCAGCCCTTTGCTGCTATTAAGCCGCTCAGTCTTGTCTGGCTCTTTGCAAACCCATGGCCTGTAGCCCTCTGGGCTCGTCTGTCTATGGGATTTCCCCGGCAAGGGTGCTGGAGTGGGCCCCTATTTCCTCCTCTGGGGTGGGGGGGAGTCTTCCTGACCCAGGGATCGAACCGGCGTCTCCTGTATTGGCTTCACCCCCACATCAGCCTCTCGA
>SJYC01076478.1:0-11744 GCA_006408675.1 Madoqua kirkii
AGGGTGGTCTCATCTGCATATCTGAGGTTATTGATATTTCTCCTGGCCATATTGATTCCAGCTTGTGCTTCTCCCAGCCCAGCATTTCTCATGATATACTCTGCATAGAAGTCAAATGCAGGTGACAGTATACAGCCTTGACATACTCCTTTTCCTATTTGGAACCAATCTGTTGTTCCATGTCCAGTTCTAACTGTTGCTTCCTGACCTGCATACAGGTTTCTCAAGAGGCAGGTCAGGTGGTCTGATATTCCCATCTCCTTCAGAATTTTCCAGTTTATTGTGATCCACACAGTCAAAGGCTTTGGCATAGTCAATAAAACAGAAATATATGTTTTTCTGGAATTCTCTTGCATTTTTGATGATGCAGTGGGTGTTTGCAATTTGACCTCTGGTTCCTCTGCCTTTTCTAAAATCAACTTGAACATCTGAAAGTTCACGGTTCACGTATTGCTGAAGCCTGGCTTGGAGAATTTTGAGCATCACTTTACTAGTGTGTGAGATGAGTGCAATTGTGTGGTAATTTTAGCATTCTTTACCTTTAACAAAAGCCTATGACACACTGTCACTTAAGAAAAAAGAAAAAAAAAACAACAGAACACTATCCCAGGCCCCTCACATTCCTTGTAGGTGTTGCTGTTCAGTCTCTAAGTCATTTCCTACCCTTGCCACCCTATGAAGAAAAGCAAGCCAGGGTTCCCTGTCCTTCAAATCCCTGTCCCTCATTCCTTAGCTCACTACAAATGATCAATATGTTATCAAGAAACACAGCCAGATGTTTATTCTGGATGCAAAGGGAAGTGAATTGGATCTGAGGGCATTAGATCTAGAAATGTTCACATCTCTTAGACAAAGGTAATCTCTTTTAACTGACAGATATAGAGGGTGATAATGAAGAAGAAGAGAGGAGAGATTCTTTGCCCCTCATAATGTTATCATGTTACTTCTTGTCTACATAGTTCCATTCATACTATTCCTTCTTTGTGGGAAGTCTCTTTCTTTAAGTGGGTGGAACCTTGTGGGGGAAGTTGATTAAAAGTTTACTAAATTTTAGAAATAATAGGATAAAACAAGTTGATATTTCTACTGTAATTATTACATCAAGGGTTGGGAGATTCTCAGTATTTATTTCAAAGAAATGTGTTGTGTGTCTGGTGACCTAGAAATGTTTTTTAAAGTATCCTCAAAGTTTTCTTATGCATAATTCAGCCTGGAAAAAACTGCTAACAAGGCCCCCCAATTAGAGATATCTAGTGTCGATGTTAAGTGTATGTGCAGGTGATGTCCTGTATGTGCAATTGTATATGTGTGCATGTTCAATTATACATGAGCTTGTGTGTGTGACGTCTTGGGTGTGCTTGATATTGGGAAGGACTGTTGCTTGGTAACCATTCCATACTTATGTGAATGAAATGACATAAAAGAATATCCCAGAAATGTATTCTTATTCTTGAATTTTCACTCAGGTAAATTTTAGAAATTATACCACTCAATAATGCTTTTCCTACTCTTTATATTTTGAAAAATCAATACTTTCACATCTACATTATCTTTTATGGATGTAGTACTTTTTTCTTTAAGTATCTTAAACATGGGCACCTATGTTATATAAAGACAGCTGTTTTATTATAATAGCACTTAAAATGGATTTTAAATTCAGATTGATTTTTTTCATATTGTTTTAAATGGTTTTTATAAAGCAAACATATAATGGTATGGTTTTTTCTTGTCAAAATATCAAAGTAGAAAATATTAAAAAGAAACTACATGAGGCATTTGGAGAGAAAGCCCATATTCATCCCCCTCTAAGTGGCCTTTGGGACTTTCTATTTTAAAATGTTAATGGGCTTTATGAGTTTTGATTTATAGATATTTTTAACATTGTACCTTTAAGGTGTCAACTCTCAGTAAATTAATTGTGCACCTCAGTCCTTTAAAATCATGAAGGCTTCTTTGTATATATACCTTAAGGGCATTAAAAACAAAATGAGTAGGAATTGGGTTTATTAATAAGATTTGATCTGAAATAGAAAAGAGAAGTAAAATAATGTTTTGAATTTGAATAACATGTTCACTAACAGTAGCAGAAAGGAACATCAATTCAAACAGAAAGGGAGGAAGCTAAAATCAGACTACATAATCCAAATCACAGAGTAGCTCCAGGACTAGAAAGAGCAATGAGGATAGCACATCACTTTACAGAGCATCTGATCCAGACTCTGTGGTCCCGCCCATGTAGCTTTTTCTAATACTTATAATCTCTGTCACTTCAGGGATAGAAATTAATAAGATTTGATCTGAAATAGAAAAGAGAAGTAAAATAATGTTTTGAATTTGAATAACATGTTCACTAACAGTAGCAGAAAGGAACATCAATTCAAACAGAAAGGGAGGAAGCTAAAATCAGACTACATAATCCAAATCACAGAGTAGCTCCAGGACTAGAAAGAGCAATGAGGATAGCACATCACTTTACAGAGCATCTGATCCAGACTCTGTGGTCCCGCCCATGTAGCTTTTTCTAATACTTATAATCTCTGTCACTTCAGGGATAGAAAAAATAATCTGAAAACTTGAACCTAAACCCAAAGGAAAAATGATGTCTGAACCAACAAACAGAAAAATACACTCTTCTCTCTTTTGTCCATGGAACTTTTACAAAAATTTTGCATATGAGTAACAAAGATAGCCTCAGTAGATGTTAAAAACAGTGATTTTTAGAGACCACGTTCTCAGATGTTAATGCAAAAACACAGAAGTTAACAGAAAGAGCTTAACATTAAACTAAATTTTAAAGTGAAAATATCTGTAAATTAAAGGATATTTCTTAAGAAATGATCAATCAGTTCAGTCACTCAGTTGAGTCCAACTTGGTAACTTCATGGACTGCACCAAGCCAGGCCTCCCTGTCCATCACCAACTCCAGGAGTTTACCCAGACTCATGTCCATTGAGACGGTGATGCCATCCAATCATCTCATCCATTGTCGTCCCCTTCGCCTCCTGCCCTCAATCTTTCCCAACATCAGGGTCTTTTCAAATGAGTCAGTTCTTTGCATCTGGTGGCCAAAGTGTTGGAGTTTCAGCTTCAACATCAGTCCTTCCAGTGATCACCCAGACTGATCTTTAGGATGGACTGGTTAGATCTCCTTGCAGTTCAAGGGACTCTCAAGAGTCTTCTCCAACACCACAGTTCAAAAGCATCAATTCTTCGGCGCTCAGCTTTCTTTACAGTCCAACTCTTACATCCATACATGACTACTGGAAAAACCAGAGCCTTGACTAGACGGACCTTTGTTGGCAAAGTAATGTCTCTGCTTTTTAATATGCTATCTAGGTTGATCATAACTTTCCCTCCAAGGAGCAAGCGTCTTTTAATTTCATGGCTGTAGTCACCATCTGCAGTGATTTTGGAGCCCAAAAAATAAAGTCTGACATTGTTTCCACTATTTCTCTGTTTGCCATGAAGTGATGGGACCAGATGCCATGATCTTAGTTTTCTGAATGTTGAGCTTTAAGCCAAAATTTTCTCTCTCCTCTTTCAATTTCCTCAAGGGCTCTTTAGTTCTTCTTTACTTTCTGCCATAAGGGTGGGGTCATCTGCATATCTGAGGTCATTGATATTTCTCCTAGCAATCTTGATTCAAGCTTGTGCTTCATCCAGCCCAGCATTTCCCGTGATGTACTGTGCATATAACTTAAATAAGCAGAGTGATAATATACAGCCTTGATGTACCCCTTTTCCTATTTGGAACCAGTCTGTCGTTCCATGTCCAGTTATAACTGTTGCTTCCTGACCTGCATACAGATTTCTCAAGAGTCAGGTCATGTGGTCTGGTATTCCCATCTCTTTCAGAATTTTCCACAGTTTATAGTAATCCACACAGTCAAAGGCTTTAACATTGTCAATACAGCAGAAATAGATATTTTTTGGAACTCTATTGCTTTTTCAATAATCTAGTGGATGTTGGCAATTGATCTCTGATTCCTCTATCTTTTCTAAAACCAGCTTGAACATCTGAAAGGTTCACGTATTGCTGAAGCCTGGCTTGGAGAATTTTGAGCATTACTTTACTTGCATGTGAGATGAATGCAACTGTGCAGTACTTTGAGCATTCTTTGGAATTACCTTGCTTTACAATTGGAACTGAAGAACCTAAGCTGCTCCATTTTATTAAAAGAAAAACTCCATTTTGTAAGGTTCCAGGAAAAGAGCCTTTGGAAATCCCCTGACCTCACCCCACCACCCACAAGCCAATCAGACCCCAGACCAAAATCTGACTTAATGCTCAGGAACTTGTGGTCTACCTAGACAATAGGGACCAATCAAGAACCAACACACAACCCTTCAAAAGAAAGTAACAATCAGACGTCCCCCTACCTAGAAATTCTTTTTTTCCATGTATATTCCCTATATAAACTATGTAATCCAAAACCCGAGGCTCCTCCCTATAGCTGCTGCGATGGTAAAGGTGGGAGCCCCAGCTCGAGCTTGGTAATAAAAACTCTGCTTTTGCATCGGATATTCGCTCCCTGGTGGTCTTTGGGAGATTTAGCCACTTAGGCATAACATTTGGGGGCTCATCCGGGATCTCCCACCGATTCCACCAGAAGACGGATCCAGAGAGTCATCTGCAGCCGGTAAGCTTTTTTCTGTCTTTCTTTTCGTCCTGACAGGGCCTATTTTCTGAAACTGGTATATGACTCAGGTGGACTCACCAATGGGTCATAGCTGGGGATCGCTGGGAGATGTCCCCAACCCTTCGGAGGGGACAGAGTGCCCCTGTTCTCTGTAGACGATAGTGAGTCACTCCTGCTGAATGGCCGGAGACTGTTGTCTTACTGTTGTTTTGCCTCCGGACTCCCAGAGGTCTATTTCTCCTGTCTCTCTGTCTGTCTGTGTGGCTGTTCATATTGTCTGTGTTAATTTACCAACATCTGACTGATCCAAGGACAATGGGGAAATGCCATTCTAGCCCACACCTCTATCTTGATTACTGATCATTTCAAGAAGGTCAAGATGCATGCTCATGACCTCAGAGTAGAAATTAAAAGGAATAAGTTAATCACTTTTTGCAGCATGGAATGGCCAACTTTCCATGGAGGCTGGCCCTCAGAAGGCACCTTTGACTTGGGAACTGTACACCGAGTCTGAGATATCATCTTCCGACCATGGATCAGACACCCTGACCAAGTTCCCTATATCATAGTATGGAAAAATATCATATTGCGCCTCCTTCCTTGGGTAAAACATCTTTTGCCTCAACAGATTTTCTACGGCTCAGGTGTTGGTGACACGTGTAGGAAAGAACCTGAAAAGTCCCAAGGAGCCTGAACCAATGGCACTGCTATACCCCCTCTTTCAGGGGAGAACGGAAGAATAACTTCTCTTTCCTCCCCCTTATCAACCCCCCAAACCACCACCAGCCCCATCGATGAGGAATAAAACTAACCTCATCAGTACTGACCCTTCTCTACTAGTGACCTATATAATTGGAGATCCCAAAATGCTAAGTTCTCAGACAACTCTAGAGATTTAACTAATCTTCTAGAAACTGCTTTTTACTCATCAGCCCACCTGGGACGACTGCCAACAGCTGCTCCAGATTCTCTTCACCACAGAAGAGAGAGAAAGAATACAGAATGAGGCCCATAAAAGGGTCCCAGGGGCAAATGGGGAACCCACCACTAATATAGATGAAATTAACACCTCTTTTCCTTTATTGCGGCCTGACTGGGATTATAATACGGCACAAGGTAAGGAGAGGCTCCAGGTCTACCACCAGACTCTCTTGGAGGGGGCTTAAGGCAACTGCACGGAAACCTACTAACCTAGCTAGAGTGGGAGATGTTCAACAGGGCCCCACCGAGAGTACAGCAGCCTTCCTGGAGAGGCTGATGGAGACCTTTAGACAATACACCCCCCATGGATCCAGAAGCAGAAGGCACTCAGGCTGCTTTGATAATGTATTTTGTCAACCAGGAGGCTCCCGACATTAGGAAGAAGTTACAAAAACTAGAACACCTGGGTGAAAAGAGTATCCAAGATTTAATAACAGTAGCAGAAAGAGTCTACAACACCCAAGAAACCCCCGAGGAAAAACAAGCCAAAGTGGCAGATTGCCAAACCTGTAACATGGCACGCATCCTGCTGGCTGCAACAGTTCCTGACTCAGGAGAGAGGGAGCGCCAGTTGCACTGCCTGGCTGCTGAAGGTAAGAGCCATCCCCATATACGACCAGCATTAGGAAAGGACCAATGTGCATATTGTAAAAAGAAAGGACATTGGGCCAAGGAATGCCCTAAGAAAAAGGAAGGGACCACAAAAGACCCCCATCCTGGCCTTCAAAGAGCTGAGTGATTAGGGAGGATGGGGTTCGGTGCCCCCTTCTGAACCCAGGGTAACCCTAAGAGTGGAGGGGACCCCAGTTGACTTCCTTGTCAATACGAGGACTCAATATTCAGTTTTGCTAGAGCCCCAAGGAAAACTGGCCAGAAAGACCTCTTGGGTGCAGGGGGCTACTGGAATGAAACAATCCCAATGGACTACCCAAAGATCAGTGGACTTGGGTGCGGGCCAGGTATCCCATTCTTTCATGGTCATTCCAGAATGCCCCTTTCCACTGTTGGGAAGAGACCTGTTGACCAAAATGGGGGCCCAGATTCACTTCCTCCCAGGGGAAACTAAAATACTTGACCAGTTGGGCAGACTGATTTAAGTACTGACAATTCAATTAGAAGATGAATATTGGTTGCATCAAAAACTGAGGCTCCCCCAAGAGGACATTCAAAGATGGCTAGACAAATTCCCCGATGCGTGGGCCCACCCCTGAGCTGGCCAGTGCCAGGCACTCAAGGGACCCAATGCGAGTGATGACCCAGCTGCCCCACCCCATGTCGTCAGACTTCGATGCCAGGATATGGCTGCTGCTGACGCCAGGTCCTTGAGCTGAGCGCCTGCCGCCTGTCACCAACCTGTGCCCTCAACCATCTGCAGGTGGGCCAAGGCTCCATGGGCCAGTGAGGAGCTGCCGCCTCCGCTGCAGCAGGAAGAGTCCGGGTGGCCGGTGTGCTAGGCACATGGCGTCCATCTTACTGAGGAGTTGTCATGGCCGCGGGCCCGCTCGCCTCCTGCCACCCCGTGCCGCCACACTGAAGGGTCCTGCTGGGGATCCGGCCCACCTCAGTGGTGCCAGTGCCATGGGGCTGATGAGCTACATGCCTCTTCCACTGGGCGGCTGCGCTGCCGTCCACCTTGTGTACCTTTCCTTCTGCGGCGACCCCCTGGGCTGCTGGATGCTGAGGCCCGAGCATGCATGTGCAGTGCTTGTGGCACCAAGGTTCCTCCCCTTGCAATGCTGGCACTCCTCATGCCCACTGGGAGGTGACTCTGTGTTGGAGAAGTCCCTCTGGTCCCTCAAGGACAAGAACAAGAAGCTGAAGGAAGGCGGCCTCGTGTACAGCCCACCTGCACAGTCGGCAGTGAGAAAGCCCCAATCCATGACTGCAGCGACATACTAGCCCAGGTACATGGAACGCGAGAGGACTTGTAAGATGGCCCTCTAGCAGATGCTGAAGTTATCTGGTATACAGATGGAAGCAGTTTCCTCCTAGATGGGCTCGGACAGAGCAGCCTGAGTTGCAGCCCAGGGCAGTGTGATAGAAGCCACCCTTCAATTGCCTGGCTCCAGGAGCCCTGTTCTGCCAGCTCTACCCAACTATTCACCAAGAGACTTAGACTGGATAAAAAGTTTGCCTATGACCCAACAACTGGCCGGGTGGTGGAGGGCAGTGGACAGCTCCCTGATCCTCCCGGAGGAACTAGGAAAGCAGGTGTTACTGAGGATGCATCACACCACTCACCTGGGAACCCACAAGATGCTGGACCTGATTAGACATGCCAAGATGACCATGAGAAACATCAGATTGATGATAGAAAATATTGTATCAATCTGCAAGGCCTGCCAGCTCACTAACACTGCCCGTCATCCAGCTAACCACAGGTCTGGAAAACGCAGGAGTAGGCCAGGAGCATACTGGGAGGTAGACTTCACTGAGATAAAACCTGGTAAATATGGATACAAATATCTACTGGTATTCATAGATACCTTCTCAGGGTGGGTAGAAGCTTTCCCCACCTAGAGAAAAACAGCACAAGTGGTGGCCAAAAAGCTGATTGAAGACATCTTGCTGCGGTTCAGGTTTCCTGCACAGGTGGGGTTGGACAATGGGCCAGCCTTTGTATCTCAGGTAAGCCAGGGGGTAGCCCAGGCTTTGGGGGCTAGGTGGAAGTTACATTGTGCTTATAGGCCCTGGAGCTCAGGACCAGTAGAAAGGATAAATAAAACACTCAAAGAAACATCAACAAAACTAGTCGCTGAGACTGGTGGGGAGTGGGTGGCTCTCCTCCCCTTTGCCCTATACCAGGTGTGAAACTCCCCCTACTAACTGGGACTTACCCTCTTTGAAATTATGTATGGGATACCTCCCTCAATAATTCCTAACCTAAAAACAGAGGTGCTAGAATAGATAGATGATGAATGACTACTCTTTTGTCTCTGGTCCTTATAATACTCCCACAGGGACACATGGAAGAGGCTCCTGTTTATACTGTTGTCCCTATGGCTTAGTGCTGCTGCTAACCCTCATCAGCCAATGAACCCGACTTGGATGATTCTAAGTGCAACTGCGTGAGAAGTAATTAACTCCACCTCGGCCATTCATCCCCAAAACACCTGGTGGCCAGATTTGGAATTCAACCTCTGTCTTCTGGCCATGGGATCTTGGGACATCAGTAAACGGGAGGTAAAGATGCCCAGCAAGCCCGAATGTGGGACTGGCACTAATAAGTGCAATACTCGGCCCCCCACTAACTCAGGACCTGGATGCAGCCACTGTATCCAATGGGCAAGCTTACGAGAAACACCCTTCTATGTGTGCCCCAGAGGAAGACGGAACCAGGCGACCGTCAATAACTGCGGAGGGGCTGACAAGTTTTATTGTGCAGCTTGGGGATGCGAGTCAATGGGGACAGTCGATTGGGAGCCTCCTATTTGTGGTAACTTGATTACCTTGGGTCACATTCCAGGGCCCACTGGGTCAACTGGGGGATATGGAAGGGGGTCCCTCATAACTGGGCCTTATATGAACATTCTTTGCAATCCGGTGAGGCTCAAATTCTTAACTGAAGGGGGGGAAAAAAAAAAAGAGGTTCCCTGGTTGGAAAGCCGGACAATCCTAGGGTCTCCAGCTATATCAGTCAGGATATGATAATCAATACCTATTGGGTCCTAAATTCCACTCGCCCAGAACTAACTAGCAGTTGCTGGTTATGTTATGACATCAAACCTCCCTATTATGAAGGTATAGCTGTCCTGGGAGTTTACATTCAAACCAGAGACCACAGAGCTTGCCGATGGCAGCAAAAAGGAGACAGCAGATTAACCCTCCAATGAGTAACCAACCGGGCAGGGCCTTTGCATAGGAAATGTCCCCCAAACCTATCAACACCACTGCAATTTCACAGATTCTATAAAGACAGCTCGGTACCTGGTGCCTCCCCAAGAAAATTGGTGGGCCTGCTTCATGGGTTTAGCCCCTTGTATTCATGGGCAGGTGCTAAATGACTCCAAAGATTTCTGTGTATTGGTACTATAGGTCCTCCGACTGTTCTATAACTCCAATGATGAAATCCTCTCGAAACTAGAAGCTTCACACCGGTCCAAGAAAGAGCCAGTCTCAGCCTTAACCTTCACAGTCCTACTAGGGTTAGGAGTTGCCAGGGCAGGAACTGGGACATCCTCTTTAATAGTGCAGAATCAACGCTATTCTGGCCTAAGAGGAGCCATTGATCTTGATATTGAAAGACTAGAAAGCTCAATCAGCCATCTCCAAGAGCCACTGAGTTCTCTGGCAGAAATGGTACTGCAGAACAAAAGGGGATTGGATCTGGTTTTTCTCCAACGGTGGGGGTGGGGTGGGGCGGTGGTTATGTGCTGCGCGTTAGGAGAAGAATGTTGATTTTATGTGAATCACTTGGGGTAGTCAGGGAGTCCCTGGCCAAGATAAGAGAAGGGCTGAGTCAGAGAGAAAGAGAAATGTCTCAAACCTGGTTTGAATCCTGGTTCAACTCATCCCCCTGGTTCGCAACTCTCATATCCTCCTTGGTGGGGCCCCTGATTATCTTGTTACTACTACTCACTTTCAGGCCATGCTTACTAAACAGATTGGTGGCCTTCATTAAAAACTGCATCAGCATGGTGCAGCTCATGGTGCTCAGATCTCAATATGTGGCCCTGCCAATGGTCCCCTTAGCGGGAGACAATATAGAGCTGACCCCAGACCCATGATTGGGTCTGTCCTGGATCCTAGAGAAGGGGGGAATGAAGAACCTAAGCTGCTCCATTTTGTTAAAAGAAAAACTCCATTTTGTAAGGTTCTGGGAAAAGAGCCTTTGGAAATCCCCTGACCTCACCCCACCACCCACGAGCCAATCAGACCCCAGACCAAATCTCCTGACTTAATGCTTAGGAACTTGGGGTCTACCTAGAAAATAGGGACCAATCAAGAACCAACACACAACCCTTGAAAAGAAAGTGACCAATCAGACGTCTTCCTACCTAGAAATCCTTTTATTTTCCATGCATACTCCCTATATAAGCTATGTAATCTAAAACCTGAGGCTCCTCCCTATAGCTGCTGCATCGGTAATAGTGGGAGTCCCAGCTCAAGCTTGGTAATAAAAACTCTCTTGCTTTTGCATCAGATATTGGCTCCCTGGTGGTCGTTGGGAGATTTTGCAACTTGGGCATAAGAGAACCTTTCCAGTTTCATGGTCTTTGCTGAATTTTCCAATTTTGCTGGCATATTGAGTGCAGCACTTTCATTGCATCATCTTTTAGGATACAAAATAGCTCAACTGGAATTCTATCACCTCCACTTACTTTGTAGTGATGCTTCCTAAGGCCCACTTGACTTCACACTCCAGGATTTCTGGCTATAGGTGAGTGATCATACCATCATGATTATCTGGGTCATGAGGATCATTTTTGTACAGTTCTTTGTATTCTTGCCACCTCTTCATAGTATCTTCTGTTTCTGTTAGATCCATAACATTTCTGTCCTTTTTGAGCCCATCTTTGCATGAAATGTTCCCTTGGTATCTTTAATTTTCTTGAAGGGATCTCTAGTCTTTCCCATTCTGTTGTTTTCCTCTATTTCTTTGCATTGATCACTGAGGAAGTCTTTCTTATCTCTCCTTGCTGTTCTTTGGAACTCTGCATTCAAATGGGTATATCTCTCCTTTTCTCCTTTGCTTTTCACTTCTTTTCATTTGTAAAGCCTTCTCAGACAGCCCTTTTGCTTTCTTACATTTCTTTTTCAGGGATAACCTTGCTCCCTGTCTCTTATACAATATTATGAACCTCCATCCAAAGTTCATCAGGCACTCTGTTTATCAGATCAAGTCCCTTAAATTTATTTCTCATTTCCAATGTATAATCATAAGGGATATGATTTAGGTCATACTTGAATGGTCTAGTGCTTTTCCCCACTTTCTTCAAGTCTAAATATCTTATCAAAGCTTCTTTAAGAAATTGACTATAATCATCTAAATGTTTCCTTTTCAGAAATAAAAGAAACTACATGTGCCATATTAAGTTTATAAAAGGAAAGAAGCAACATAAACTAAAATTGCATTAGTACAGTGATAAAGTTTAGATTAAGTTAAAGTAAAAAAAAAAAAAA
>SJYC01076479.1:0-25802 GCA_006408675.1 Madoqua kirkii
CTATAAAGAAAGCTGAGCTCCGAAGAATTGATGCTTTTGAGCTGTGGTGTTGGAGAAGACCCTTGAGAGTCCTTTGGATAGCAAAGAGATCCAGTCAGTCCATCCTAAAGGAAATCAGTCCTGAGTATTGATTGGAAGGACTGATGCTGAAGCTGAAACTTTAATACTTTGGCCACCTGATGCGAAGTACTGACTCATTGGACAAGACCTTGATACTGGAAAAGATTGAAAGTGAGAGGAGAAGGGGATGACAGAGGATGAAATGATTGGATGGTATCACTGACTGAATGGATGTGAGTTTGAGTCAGTTCCGGGAGTTTGTGATGGACAGGGAGGCCTGAGGTGCTGCAGTTCATTGGGTGGCAAAGAATCGGCTATGACTAAACCACTGAACTAATGCTCTTTGATGTTGACTGTTATCAACATATTTTTAGGATATGTCTCCTCAGGCAAGGGAAACAAAAGTAAAGTTAAACAAGTGGGATTACATCTAGCTATAATAAAAAGTTTTGCACAGTGAAGGAAACTTTCACCAAAACACAAAGGCTGTATACTGAATGGGTGATCTTTGCAAATATGTATCGCATAAGGTATTATCCAAGATATATGAAGAACTCATAGGTCAACATAACTGTTTAAGAAATGGACAGAGGGTATGAATAGACACTTTTCCAAAGAAGACATACAAATGGTCAACAGGCAAATGAAAAGTTGCTCACCATCACTAATCCTTAGTGAATTACAAGTGAAAACCCTGAGATACCACCGCACATCTGTCAGCATGACTTATCAAAATAGACATCAAATAATAAATGTGTCAAAGATGTGGAGAAAAGGGAAACCTTGTGCACTGTTGATGGGAAAATTAATTGGTACAGCCACTATGGGGAAACAGTATGGCAGTTCTTCAAAAAATTAAAAACAGAAGTGCCATATGATCCAGCAATTCTACTGTTGGGTGTTTGTCTGAAGAAAACAAAAACACTAATTTGAAAAAGATATGTGCACACCTAGGTTTATTAAGCAGCATTGTTTACAATAGCTAAGATATGGAAGCAACCTGAGTGCCCATCAATAGATGAATTGTGTATTTATATACAGTGAAATATTCAGCCATAAGAAAGAAGGAAATTCTACCATTTGCTACAACATGGGTGGACCTGGAGGTTAGGACAGAGAAAGACAAATACAGTATGGTTTAATTTATATATGTAATCTAAAAAAAGAACAAACAGTAGTTTAACACTAATAAAATTGAATTTAATATATCACCCAACACTTTTATTCCTAGGTATATACCCTGTAGAAATTTATGCACATTTGTACCAAAAGACATGCCAAGAATATTGTTAGCACTATTTGAAAGTAATAGTATATGTCTTTTAACATCATTTTCATTTGTTTTTCACAGCCAGGCAGATTTAGCCATTCCTTTGTCTAATGCTGTGCAGATTGTTGGCATGAGTGCTACTCTTCCAAATTTAGAGCTTGTGGCTTCCTGGTTGAATGCTGAACTCTACCACACTGATTTTCGTCCTGTACCACTGCTGGAATCCATAAAAATTGGAAATTCAATTTATGACTCTTCAATGAAGCTTGTGAGGGAATTTCAACCCATGCTGCAAATGAAGGTAAGTTATTTGTTGTTGTTTAGCTGCTAAGTCATGTCCAGCTCTTTGCGACCCCATGGACTGCAGCATGCCAGGCTTCCCTTCCTTCGCTGTCTCCCATAGTTTGCTCAGATTCATGTCCATTGAGTTGGTGATGCCATCCAGCCATCTCATTCTGTGTTGCCCCTTCTCCTGCCCTCCGTGTTTCCCATCATCAGGGTCTTTTCCAGTGGATCAGCTCTTTGCCTCAGGTGGCCAGTGCATTGGCACTTCAGTGTCAGTCCTTCCAGTGAATATTCAGAGTTGATGTCCTTTAAAATTGACTGGTTTGATCTCCTTGCAGTCCAGGGTTCTCGCCAGAGTCTTCTCCAGCACCATAGTTCAAAAGCATCATTTCTTCGGTGCTCAGCCTTCTTCATGGTCCAACTCTCACATGTGTACATGACTACTGGAAAAACCATAGCTTTGACTAGATGGGCCTTTGTCGGCAAAGTGATGTCTCTGCTTTTTTTTTTTTTTTTAAAATTGAAGGATAATTGCTTTACAGAATTTGGTTGTTTTCTGTCAAACCTCAACATGAATCAGCCATTGGTATACATATATCCCCTCCCTGTTGAACCTCCCTCCCATCTCCCTCCCCATCCCACCCCTCTAGGTTGATACACTGTCTAGGTTTGTCATAGCTTTTCTCCCAAGGAGCAAGCATCTTTTATTTATTTATTTATTTTTTAGTTCCTACAGCATGATAGCAATTATATTTTATTTTATTATTATTTTTTTAATACTTTATTCTACATTACAATACTGTATTGGTTTTGCCATACATTGACATGAATCAGCCACAGGTGTACACGATCTGTGGTTACTGTCTGCAGTAATTTTTTTACCACCTGTATTGTTGTGTTTGCATTTCCTAGCATGTTGTTAACAATTTTTGATTAAGCTGGGGGTTGTAAAGTAGCTGGATGTGCATTACATATCCATTAGAAGGATTCCTGTTGTTAACCTAGTTGGTTTCATGAAAGAATTGGTGGTGTTGGTGAGAGAGGAAATGCAGTCTTCAATTTAAATGTAATCATTTCCTATAAGTGTAAGTAATAAAATTTTATAGATTTTTCTTTTTAACTGGGAAGGAATTTCTTATGGCTTTGTTTACATTAATGTGGAAAACTAACCTTTTATTAAGTGACATATGTACAATATGTGCCCTTCTTGGTTGCTTCAGTTGTGTTTGACTCTTTGTGACCTTGTGTATATGATAGTTGAAAAAACATTTTTGGGGGTCAGAAAGACCTATTTCTGATATCTTATATAGGGATACTTGATGTGGCTGTGATAATAGTTGAATTACATAACTTCTCCATAGTATCTTCATCTATAAAATGGATATAATATTTGTCTTTAGTGTTTTAAGGATGAAATTTGATTTTTAAAAATTGCCTAGCATCTAGAAAGTGGTTGATAAATACACTTTAAAACATTTAGTTCAGAGTATTTTTCTAGGGCTGATTCTTCAGTCCTGAAGTTAAAGGACTGAATCTGGTATGAGGCATCTATTTTTAATGTAGATCTGTGCCTCTGAATACTGAAATAGTTAAGGGTAAGTTTAGAACTGGAAATAGGACTAAATTCATGTGTTTTAGTATACTCATAGGTGTATTTGTAGCTTTTGCATGCCTGGTATGGAATCTTACTTAGTTGCTTTGCTCTGTACTCCCAAATTTCATTTGACTGTGCCTTGGTTACCTCAATAAATATATCAGTAAACAAAGTCATTTACTCTCCTGTTAATCTTCTATTACCATGTCTCTGCCTCTACCCTATTTAAATCAGTTTCAACTCTTACTTGGATCTATGCTTAAATCAAAAGCATCAGAGCATGTAACCATTCTTCGCAAAAATTTTTGATGGTTCCCATTTCATGTGGAATGAATGCCAACATCTTTAAAGTAGCCTACAAACCATATATGATCTGTCCCACTCCTTTACCTTGACTTCAGTCTCTATATTCTTTACTTCCTCCATAGCCTCTTTGTTATTCTGTATAATATGCCGCGAAATTTCCCACCTCAGATTCTCTTTATGCGAAATACTTTCCCCTCTAGGCATCAGTAGGGTTTACTCTTTGACCTTTGGACCTTTACTCAAACGTCACTTTCTCATTCTCATTCTCAAATGTTCTCTCATTCCTGGTTTCTGTTTTCCCTGTTTTATTCTCTCCTTTGCACTTTGAGCATATTTTGTGTTTTGCTTATCTTGTTTTTATCTATTTCTTCCTACTAGAGTAGACACATTCTGAGGGCAGAGCTTTTTTCTGCTTTATTCTCCATCCCCAGGCCTTGAATAATATTTGTACGTGCTAAGTTGCTTCAGTATTGTCTGACTTTCTTGTGACCCCATGGACTGTAACCCGCCTGGCTCCCCTATCATGGGATTCTCCAGGCAAGAATAGTGGAGTGGGTTGTTATTCCCTTCTCCAGGAGATTTTCCTGACCCAGGGATCTAATCTGTGCCTCTTCCGTCTCCTGCATTGGCAGGCTGGTTCTTTACCACTAGTGCCACCTGGAAAGCCCATGATAATATATGGTACCCAGTAAATAATTACTTAATGAGTGAATGTATTGATGAATTAATCTAGTTACACACACTGACCTTCCAGTTTTGGTCACCACTGGAGTGTTTACTAATGCTGTTTGTTCTGCTTGAAATGTGTTCCCTGTTCCTCAGTTACCTTTTATTAAAATAATGCTTTTCCTTCATATCTCATCAGTTTCTCAGGGAAAGTTTTTTTTTCTTCCAGATCGCTCAGATTTATGTCAAATGTAAAGGTTCAAAACACCACAAAATTCTCTTTGATGGTACATATTATGATTGTATTTTACTTTTGTTTGTTTAGTACTTTATTGTTTCCCCACTGAGACCCAAACCCCTTAAAGATAGTACCTTGGCTATCTTTTACTCACCGTTACATCCCTATTACCTTTCGGTTGGAGGTCAGTAAATATTAGTTGAATGAATATAAAAGATTCCTTATTCACCTTGCATCATAAGGAGGTTTATTTTCTTTTTTCTTTTCTGTTTTTTCTTTGTTTTATTACTGAATTTGTAACTGATTTTTATCATGCTTTTGAGTAGAAAAACCTTGCCATTGAAGCAAAATGAATGACTTTAAACTGATATGGAAATGTTTTGCAAGTATCACTAGAATGGCTACTTCTCTTTCTTTTTTAGGGAGATGAGGATCATGTGGTTAGTTTATGTTATGAGACCGTTCGTGATAATCATTCAGTATTACTTTTCTGTCCATCGAAGAAATGGTGTGAGAAGCTGGCAGATATCATTGCCCGTGAGTTTTACAGTCTGCACCATCAAGCTGAGGGTAAGTTAGTGATGGAAAGGAAAGGAAAGGTCCATTCTTAGGACATTTGCTTGAAATTAATATTAATAATTATATTAGTAAAGCATGGTTCTTTTCATCATTGCTACCACCTGGATGGATGCTTTGTAAAAGTATGTTTTTGTGACTAATCATCTCCTTATCCTCCTTATAGATAATATGTATACACATTCAGACTGACTAATCTTCAGAATTTCAGTATATTGGATTTATAGAGGTATATACTAAGGTTTTTCATTTAGGATACATGGGCTTTGAGAAGTTGACTTCAAAGCCCCCTAAATTGTGTAAGAGACTTCACATACACACATTTTTGTCTGGGGAAAGTAGTCATATCTTTTTTATATTTCTAAGCTCTTACTCTAAAGAGAGTCATACATACACACACACACACACAATACACATGTAGTTTAAAATCAACTTTATTGAGGTATAATTTGTCTAGAATAAAATGTACCCACTTGAAGTAGAACTTAATGAATTTTAACAAATGTGTTCACCCGTTGAACGCCTCTTGTGATCAACATACAGAACATTTCTGTCACTCCAAAATGTTACTTTTTGCTTTCTATCTCCTCCCTCTACCCCCAGCTTCAGGCAACCAGTCATATATTTTCTGTCACTCCAGATTAGTTGTGCCTTTTCTAAGAATTTCATGTAGTAAATGAAGTCGTATTATGTATATGTGTCTTTTGTGTCTGGCTGCTTTCACTCAGCATGATATTTTTAAGATTATCTAGGTTGTTATTTTATCAAGTCATTTCTTTATTGCTGAGTATTGATCTATGCATATGGCTGTAACCATTAGTGTATATTTTTACTCACTCTGAGATGAGTAGTGTTCCCTCACCATACTAGATTGTGGGCCGTTGGGATCAAAGATAAGTGCAGGGAAGACAGGGGCAGTTCTGGTTACAGAACTTTAGATGACTTTGTTATGTTGGTGGCATCTTGAGAATAGGTAATGGATATCTCAAGCCTAGCTTCAATTAGTAAACTTTGCATGAAGTTTATATTAGTAGACTTTGGTCCAATATTATAACATCTCTTTTAGTTCTCTCTTAATCAATGCTTTCTTACTATGCCAGCTTATATTTTTTATGGCAGTTACGATAACTTAAATTCCTTAATGACCAAAAATATTATTTATATTTTCTTTGCATGAGCTTCTTATGATTTATAGCAGTGGTTTCCAAATCCTAGGACTTGAACTGGAGTCCAGGCTGTGATGAACTTTTCACCAGAAAAGTAAAGATAAGGTAGCACATTTTTCATAAAGACGATGTTTAAATTTTGAAATTATCCATACTAATTTTTTTATGTTAAAATTTCTTTTCTTTTTAAATAAGGGAACAAAGATAATTAAAAAAAAATTTAAATTATTTTTAGAGAAGTAAAAAATTGGCAACCATCTGTGGTCCTCAGAATTTTAGGAGAAGTTTACCAGAAAGATTTAAAAATATATAAAATATAAGATATATTCTATGAGAAAGTTTACTAGTTCAGAAATCCAAAGTCTAAGTTATCTTTAAAGAAATATAGTTCTTGCATCTAAGAAAATCTGGGGAAGTTAAACATAGAGGCAAAAAACAGAGGGTTATGTATGATTAATTATCACATTGGTGCTAAAAAGGCTAGAATTGTCACACAGAACCAAGCTCCTATGTAATACTGACACTGCTGGTTTGGTGGGGGCACACGTTGAACAAGGATTTATTTTAGGCTCTGAGTGGTGGTATTTGTAATTTTCTCCTTTGAGCTGGTTCTTTTGATCTCCTCCTATGGGCTTGATCTGAACCTAACAGTGTTTCCTAAACTTTGGTGCACGTTAGAATTGCCTAGGAGATTTAAAAATCATTATGTCCAGGTTGCATCACATACAGGGGAGAGAGCCAGACATCAATATTTTTAAAATACATCCAGGTGATTAATAAGTAGTTTCAGAACCATTGCCTTCTGTCATGACTCAGGCAGATAGCAGTAAAAGAGGTCCCAGGGGAGGTGAACAGTGTTGACAGTTTTTTTTGTGACAGGATTGGTAAGATCATCTGAACTTCCACCAGTGATGCTGGAACAAAAGGGCCTCCTGGAAGTGATGGATCAGTTAAAACGTTCACCTTCAGGACTGGACTCTGTATTACAAAAAACTGTGCCATGGGGAGTAGCATTTCATCATGCAGGTATCCATATATTTAATATGTTATTATGAAGCCCCCTCCAAAAATGCTTAAAATTTCTTTATTTTTATGTTTGATTTGCATTTGATTTCTCATTAACCACACTTAATACTCTTAAATTTCCTTTTAAGATATTGTGGATTAAGATTAAACAGGAATAAAACACATGCAGAATTATTTACTTATCTGTATGGTACATAAATACCAGATACAAGCTTTTTTGGTACTACTGGGGATGTGGATTCTAAAGTGATTATTTTTCTGTACTTTGTTTCCTTAGAAATTAGGTTGAAATGGTACTTGCTCTCCTAATTTTATGCCACTCTGAATATTTCCTTTTCTATCTAGGGGTATTTGTAATATTCTTACAAATACATCAAAATCGAATTAATTTTAGAATTTGTCATACTGTATTTTGAAATAGTTACAAATGTTTAAAACCTCATACCTAGGTTGTCAAAATTCCAAGGATTGTGACAGTCAGTGAATTAAATAACTTCTTTCAGGGAGTAATCTGTCCATGTTGATATGTGCTAAGGATATGATTAAGAATATGTAGTTTCTATGATTAGGAACTTAATCTTTTTAGTTTACTTAAAAATTTTATCATGCTATATATCTAGATGTGTATAAGAGACAGGTAATATTCTTACAAATACATCAAAATCGAATTAATTTTAGAATTTGTCATACTGTATTTTGAAATAGTTACAAATGTTTAAAACCTCATACCTAGGTTGTCAAAATTCCAAGGATTGTGACAGTCAGTGAATTAAATAACTTCTTTCAGGGAGTAATCTGTCCATGTTGATATGTGCTAAGGATATGATTAAGAATATGTAGTTTCTATGATTAGGAACTTAATCTTTTTAGTTTACTTAAAAATTTTATCATGCTATATAAAAATAAATTAAAAAATATATATATCTACACACAAACACATAAAAATATTTTCATTGTACATAAACTATAATGCATGCTAATGAAGTGAATATTGGTGGACCTACCACTTAATTTACAAACTAAGAACCCCAATTCTCTTGACTTAAAAAAAATGAAAATAAAAAATAAGCAAGATAAGTGTATATGCTGTTTGCTGTTTTTCATTTACTCCTGTATTTGTCCTTCAGATATTTACTTATGTGCCTGACCATGTGTTGGATACACCATCAGATACTGTCTTGAGTAAAGCATGTCTGTACCTTCAGGGTGTTCTTTTCTAGAGCAGGTTTCAGCAAACTACAGTCTGCTAGTCGAATCCAGCCATTTTTGTAAATAAAGTTTTACTGGAATACAGTCTTGCCCATTTGTTTAACGGCTGTTCCATGTGACAGTGGTAGAGTTAATTAGTTGCAACAGAGATCATCTGTCCTGCAAAATCTAAAATGTTTACAGATAAATTTGACAGCCCTTGGTCTAGAAGGAGATAGACCTGTACTAGGATTGGCAGACTGTGATTACTTCTTTGTTTACAGTCATAACAGTAGCTTAAAAAAATCTTTATAAGGTTGTATTAGATTCTCAGATCAATTTGTAAGTGATCAAGTGTAATGTTTTCCTCATATGTTTATAAATATATGCGATTATAATTTCTTTTTTTTAGGTCTTACTTTTGAGGAGAGAGATATCATTGAAGGAGCCTTCCGTCAAGGTCAGATTCGAGTCTTGGCAGCAACTTCTACTCTGTCATCTGGTGTGAATTTACCTGCCCGTCGTGTAATCATTCGCACTCCTATTTTCAGTGGTAGACTTCTAGATATTCTTACTTATAAGCAGATGGTTGGCCGTGCTGGCAGGAAAGGCGTAGACACAGTAGGTAAGTGAGTTTGAATTTTATGATAGTGTTGCTGAAGGATAGTGTCAGTCTACTTGAAATTGAATAGCAACCTATTTCTCATCATGTTATATTTCTTTGTTATCTAAAACTAAAGGCCATCCTTTTGGATTTACTGAATATTTATATAGAGTATAACTTAAAATCTTCATATCATCGACTATTGGTTTTTCTAGTAATGTAAAAAAATCTTTGTTAGGAGATTTTCTTTTGTGTTATATCAGTGAAATGATTCAGTATTATATTTATCAGATGGCATCACATTAGCTGGAAGATGACCTTTAATTTCCAGTACCATCTGCTATTTTGTGCTAATGAAGGGATTGATTTTTTTGGTTATTCTTTTTAGGTGTCTGGTAATAAGAGTTTAACTAGAGATTCTGAGAACTGGAAAGTACTCTCTCACACTTTTGAAACAGGAACTTCATGTACCCTCTTTCTCTTTTTAAATTGGTACTGACTCTGAAAACACATTTTCAGTTTTTTGTATCAGCAAGTAGTGATAATATTGCCAGCAGTGTAAATAAAACTTAATTCCTTAAGTAGTAGGGAAAAGACTTGTTTAAATTAAATATCAAGATGGCAGCAAATATTCATGCCTGCTATATTATTCTGGGTATGACTAAATTGTTGAGTCTTCTAATACTTAAGAACTTTGAGAGGAATGTTCTCTGTCACACTTTCTTTTAGTTTGTTTTTCTGTGTTCAAACAATGGCATTTCTATTTTGTGGTATAAGATGGCTACTGCAGTCTCTGTTATCACGTCTGCATTTCAGCCATCAGGATGGAGAGATGAGGAAATAAACGGACACATGCTGCCATTTAAGGGCACTTCCCAGAAGTTACACATAGTATTTGTTCTTACATACAGTTGGCCAGAATGTAGTCATGTTTATATTCCCCAGCTATAGGGAAGCTGATGAATATAATCTAGCTGAGTGGTCATCAGTTCAGCTAACATTTAGGGGTTTTACTAAAGGAAGAATGAAGAAGTGAAGTGAAGTCACTCAGTTGTGTTCAACTCTTTGTGACCCAAGGACTGTAGCTTACAAGGCTCCTCTGTCCATGGAATTTTCCAGGCAAGAGTACTGAAGTGGATTGCCATATCCTTCTCCAGGGGATCTTCCTGACCCAGGGATCGAACCTGGGTCTCCTGCATTGCAGGCACACACGTTAACATCTGAGCCACCAGGGAAGCCCAAAGGAAGAATGAGAGAATGGCTGTTAGGGTGAACTATCAGTCTCAGTCCTAGTAGCAAATGATTCATCTATCTATAATCCCTGAGGGCCATTGGTCTTTTAATCAAAGTTTATTGATTAAAAAAGCCTTGTAACTCATTGATTTCTATTACTATAGTCATCAGAGAAGTTTATCCTGCTTCTGTCTCTTAACTTTAGCTACGAAATATGTCCATTCGACCTACAAATCCCTTACGTTATTCAGTAGAAGTGACAAATAGATTCAGGGGATTAGATCTGATAGACAGAGTGCATGAAGAACTATGGACAGAGGTTCATGACATTGTACAGGAGGCAGTGATCAGGACCATCCCCAAGAAAGAGAAATGCAAAAAGTCAAAATCGTTCTTTGAGGAGGCCTTACAAATAGCTGAAAAAGAAGAGAAGCAGAAGGCAAAGGAGAAAAGGAAAGATATACTCATTTGAATGCAGAGTTCCAAAGAATAGCAAGGAGAGATAAGAAAGCCTTCCTTAGTGATCAGTGCAAAAAAATAGAGGAAAACAATAGAATGGGAAAGACTAGAGATCTCTTCAAGGAAGTGAGAGACACCAAGGGAACATTTCATGCAAAGATGAGCACAATAAAGGACAGAAATGTATGGACCTAACAGAAGCAGAAGAGTTTAAGAAGAGATGGCAAGAATACACAGAAGAACTATACAAAAAAGACCCTCACGACCCAGATAATCATGATGGTGTGATCACTCACCTAGAGCCGGACATCCTAGAATGCAAAGAAAAGTTGGCTTTAGGAGCATCACTACGAACAAAGCTAGTGGAGGTGTTGGAATTCCAGTTGGGCTATTTCAAATCCTGAAAGATGATGCTGTGAAAGTGCTGCATGCAATATGCCAGCAAATTTTGAAAACTCAGCAGTGGCCATAGGACTGGAAAAGGTCCATTTTCATTCCAATCCCAAAGAAAGGGAATGCCAAAGAATGCTCAGACTACCACACAATTGCTCTCATCTCACACGCTAGCAAATTAATGCTCAAAATTCTTCAAGCCAGGCTTCAACAGTATGTGAACCATGAACTTCCAGATGTTCAAGATGGGTTTAGAAAAGGCAGAGGAACCAGAGATCAAATTGCCAACATCCGCTGGATCATGGAAAAAGCAAGAGAGTTCCAGAGAAACATCTGCTGTATATGCCAAAGCCTTTGACTGTGTGGATCACCACAAACTGTGTAAAGTTCTTAAAGAGGTGGGAATACCAGACCACCTGACCTGCCTCCTGAGATATCTGTATGCAGGTCAAGAAGCAACAGTTAGAACTGGACATGGAACAACAGACTGGATCCAAATTGGGAAAAGAATACATCAAGGCTGTATATTGTCACCCTGCTTATTTCACTTATTTACAGAGTACATCATGAGAACCACTGGGCTGGATGAAGCACAAGCTGGAATCTAGATTGCTAGGATAAATATCAATAACCTCAAATATGCATATGACACCACCCTAATGGCAGAAAGCGAAGAACTAAAGAGCCTCTTAATTAAAGTGAAAGGAGAGTGAAAAAGTTTGCTTAAAACTCAGCATCCAGGAAACTAAGATCATGGCATCTGGTCCCATCACTTCATGGGAAATAGATGGGGAAACAGTGGAAACAGTGTCAGACTTTATTTTTTTGGGCTCCAAAATCACTGCAGATTGTGACTGCAGCCATGAAATTAAAAGATGCTTACTCCTTGGAAGAAAAGCTGTGACCAACCTAGACAGCATATTGAAAAGCAGAGGTCCATCTAGTCAAAGCTATGGTTTTTCCAGTGGTCATGTATGGATGTGAGAGTTGGACTATAAAGAAAGCTGAGCCCCGAAGAATTGATAGTTTTGAACTGTGGTGTTGGAGAAGAGTCTTGAGAGTCCCTTGAACTGCAAGGAGATCCAACCAGTCCATCCTAAAGGAAATCAGTCCTGAATATTTATTGGAAGGATTGGTGATGCAAAGAACTGACTCATTTGAGAAGACCCTGATGCTGGGAAAGATTGAAGATGGGAAGAAGGGGACGGCAGAAGATGAGATGGTTGGATGACATCACTGACTTCTATAGACATGAGTTTGAGTAAGCTCCAACAGTTGGCGATGGACAGGGAAGTTTGGCGTTCTTCAGTCCATGGCTGCACAAAGAGTCAGACACAACTGAGCAACTGAACTGATGCAGATTACATTTATGTGTTTACAAAGGATGGGAAGAAGAGACTAAAACATTCCAATCTCATTTTTAACTGCCTCTCTCTACCCTTGATTTCTCAGTTAGACTCACCTCTGGAGGGTGTTATGTCAGTGTTTTTAATACAGATACTCTTCTCTCAAGCCCAGAGGGTCTTTAAGATAATGTAGAAGATAAAGAGGTTTTATTTACCTTGGTACATTCTTTGCTTGTGCTTATCTTTCTCATGAAGAAGAATAATTGGAATATTGGCAGCCTGGATTAATATCAAGCAGTAAATCAGATAATTTTCAAACAAAGACCACAGCAACTTTGTTTTTGAGGTCTTGGAAACTTCTGATATTTTGACTTTGCGTAGTGCTCCATTTCAGGGCTTCCAATGGTAAAGAATCCACCTGCCAATGCAGGAGACTAAGGTTTGTTCCCTGGGTTGGGAAGAACCCATGGAGAAGGAAATGGCAAGATCCCCTGGAGAAGGAGATGGAAACCCAATCCAGTATTCTTGTCTGGGAAATCCGTAGATAGAGGAGCCTGGTGGGCTATAGTCCACGGTGTCGCAAAAGAATTGGACACAACTTAGCACCTAAACAAGAACAATGACAGTGCTTCATTTCAGGATGACATATGACTTGCTCAGAATTTCTTAAGTGTGCAAATAAATGGTTTCATGTCAACCATGAAGATTTAAATACCTAGTCATGCTCTTTGGACTGTGTAGCATCTTGGTAACTTCTGTGCATTTATAAATGATATTAATTTCCCTGGTATTTTATTTAGATGGCTGTTTAATCTTTCTGTGGATTTCTTGGAACCTTCCAGTGTAGGATGATGGTGCTTTGTGCCAAAACAGTGATTTACAAGTTAAATGGTTTGTGGATCTGTCTATATCAAGTCTGTGCATGATTTGATTCAAATTGACTTCTCTATTAAGAAATGGATACAGCCTCCCTAGGCAAGTGCGAACAGGACCTAGAAATATATATTGGCATTATTTTTTTATTTTCATAAATCTTGGTTATCCTGAAAAGTGGTTATCTATTTTGTTGAAGAATCAAAGCCTAGAGGAGCTGTACACAGGTCAAAGTGGTTTTTAACCTATTGCTAATGCTAGTTGATTCATTTTCTAGATAGTTTTTTTGTTTTAAGTTAGGCTATTTTATAATTATTTTAAGTGTCAGGTGGTATATTCACTTCTCTTTGTTTTGATGGTACCTAATGTTTTTTGTAGTTATATTTGGGATAAATAATCGATGGTTATCAAGTTTATAGTTCTTACATTTTCCCTATCTTGATCTCAATTTGGCAGTCAGTGTTGAGAAAGCATCGTCTATATTTTCTCTCTGCCTAGGTGGTTAGAATGGTCCACCACAATCTACTTTTATTTTTATTGTTCATAGTTTTGTTCATTTGACTGTCTCAGTAGCCTAAAGCATTTAAATTAGTGAGTTTTATATTGTGATTTTTAGGTGTTCAATAGTATTTGTGATTTTGTATTATCATCATGTATAACTGTTAATGGAGCTCAGGTTTGGCTACTCACTGCATGATAGGCCAATAAGTCAAGTGACAAGATGTGAGTCAAGGAAAGTGACATTATTTGAAACCAGCTAACTGTGAAGGAGAAGAATGTGAACTAGTGTCCTTAAAAACGATCTTAATATCTTGGTGCAGGCAAAGAGCTTTTTAAAGTCAGTGTGAGGAAAGGGACTTCAGGGTGAATGAGCAGCTTATGCACAGTTTTCAGATTGGTTAGCATCAAGGGAAGTTTCAAGCATCACCAATTTTCTGGATTCAACTGGTTGGGGTCTATGTACTTGTAGTCAGCAGTTTTTACATGGGAGTCCGCTTCTTATAAAACAGCTTAGGAATATGTGTCAGACCTTTTATCTATACCTTTCAAGGAGCTGAGAGTTCAGTAACTCTGCTTTGTTGCTGGTTTATACTCTATATTGCTTGCGGTTTCCCAGGCCAGCAGTTATTCTTTGTTTCTATGTCTTCCATTTACTAATCATTAACTCTTCAGCCAGCCTTTTGAGACTCAAGGGAGGCCTGAGAGACTGAAGACCTATGTAATCAGTTGTGTCCACCTGTTTGTGGCCCCATGGACTCTAGCCTGCCAGGCTCCTCTGTCCATGGAATTTTCTAGGCAAGAATATATTAGTGGGGTGCCATTCCCTTCTCCAGGGGACCTTCTGACCCAGGGGTTGAACCTGTGTCTCTAGTGTCTCCTCTGTTAGCACACAGATTCTTTACCATTAGCAGCACCTGGGAAGACTAAAGCAAAAGTTTTTTACTTCGAAGGACAGGGACACAGGAGATGGTATACAGTTTCATAACTAGTAATAATTTGTATATACATTTTCCTTTGTAGTTTTCAGAATATCTATTACTATTACATACTTAATTATTCAATGATAATAGTTAGTACTGTATGGAAGGAAAAAAAAATTTACCCTCTTAGATTCTATGCCTTGTGCTTGCAAATTAAACTGATGAATTACAGAGTAACAGGGAAAAATGCCATACATATTTGAGTCGATGTTTAATTTTTTACATACATGTCCTTAATTGAAATAAAAATCCAAAGAAGCAGTAAGATGCTGGGGGTTTATGTATTCTTTTAACAGAGAATAATAAATTGTAGAGAAGTGACAAGACAAAGCAAAGGGGGTTGGTCATAATTTTAAAAGACATGTGTACGCCAGCGTTCATTGCAGCACTATTTATAATAGCTAGGACATGTCAGCAACCTAGATGTCTATCAAGAGATGAATGGAGAAAGAGTTGTGGTACTTGTATACAATGAAATATTACTCAGCCGTAAAAGGAATGCATTTGAGTCAGTTGTAATGAGGTGAATGAACCTAGAGCCTTCAGTGCAGATTGAACCTTCAATACCAATTGAAGTTAAGTCACAGAAAAAATGTTGTGTATTAATATGTATATATGGAATCTAGAAAAATGGCCTAGATTTTGGTCTAAATTGATGAACCTCTTTGCAGGGCAGCAATAGAAATGCAGACATAGAGGACAGACTTGTGGACACAGTAGGGGAAGGAGAGGGTGGGATGAGTTGAGAGAATAGTGATGAGACATATACATAACCATATGTAAAATACATAGCCTGCAGGAATTTGCTATATGATGCAAGGAGCTCAAACCTGGTGCTCTGGGACAACTTAGAGGGATGAGGTGGTGTTGAAGGTAGAAGTTGGATGCAACAAAAGAAAAGACGTTTGGGCTTCTAGGGGGTGGTACATTGTGGAAGGGTAGCTATGTGCTGGAAAGTAATGCAAGTTAAGCTTTATATAGTAAGGTCTGTGCACACCTATGTCAGTGCTGAATTTTTGTCTCCAGTGATAAGAATTTTTCTCCTGGTATGAGAGGCAGGAAGGGGAACACATTCACAAAGATGTTAATGTCCTGCTTCTAAGAAATAGGGAGAGGGCAGAGAGCTCTGTGTTTACTGCTTCTCAGTTGCCTTCAGGTCAAAATAATCCTTATGCTAAAGTGGCATATTTTGGTATAGCATATTGTGATACCCTTCAATCCAAAATTCAGAAAATAAAAACATTTGTGAATAATAGCCACTGTCATCTGTTGTCTCCTTTTAAACAAGTAAGATAATTTAAAATCTCTTTAGCAGATATCTTATGGAGATGTGTTGGGATTTTGCAATTTTTTTTTTCCGTTATAGGTGAGAGTATCTTAGTTTGTAAAAACTCTGAGAAATCAAAAGGCATAACTCTACTTCAGGGGTCTCTGAAACCTGTTCGTAGCTGTTTGCAAAGACAAGAAGGAGAAGAGTAACCTCAAGCATGTTAAGAGCTATTCTGGAGGTAAGAGGGAGTTCACTAAATTACCATTCACTTATTTGTTCATATAGTACAATGGTAGAGCTTTAGTGTGTTAAAAATCTTAGCTTTCTGTTTCTTTATGAGATTATTTATAACCTTCCCAAGTCTGAATCTGTTTTATTTTATAGTTATTTCCTGGAGATTAATACAGCTAGTACCATATAAATCTACTTCAGAATAACAGATTGAAACCCAAATGCCAGATGGTTCTGTTTATTTTTTAAGTGTTCTTTATTATTTTCTGAATTTTTTAAAAAAGATGACAACAGTGGACCTTAGTTCTTCCGTACTGATAATGTGTGTGTGCTTAGTTGCTCAGTTGTGTCTGACTCTTTGTGACCCCCCCCTGGACTGTAGCCTGCCAGGCTCCTCTCTCCATGAAATTTTCCAGGCAAGAATACTGGAGTAGCTTGCCATTTCCTTCTCCAGGGGATCTTCCCGACCTAGGGATCAAAGCTGTGACTCTTGCATCTCCTGCATTGACAAGCAGATATAAATAACAATTTAAATGGTATGGGAAAAAAAAAACAAGGACAGAAAATGAAGAAATAATGAAAATAATTTTCCAAAATCAAATCAAGATGAAGATATAAGATTAAAAATTCTCAATGACTGCCAAACAGGATAGAAAATGAAAGTATATATAAAGACTTATTATAGTGAAATTTGAAAAATTAAGATAGATAAATAATTCTAAAGACTTCAGAGAGAAAACAAAAATCACCACAAGCAACAAAAACTAAGAATGATATCAGTAGCCTGCCCAGCTATATAAGGAAAATATAAACAATAATGCAATCATGGGTCTAGTGTAAAAATAATGTCTTCCAAGTACAAAAAGAAATGACATCTGAATGCCCATCCTGTAAAATTGTGAATTATATGAGAAAATGCAGTTGAAATATGTTTTAGGCATATAAGGCTTCAGAAGTGAGTGCCAGAAGGGGCCATGAGAAAACACTCTTAGAGAAAGAACTGAAACAAGAACAGAAGCAAATTCCCCCAAATGAAGGGAAGCACCACCTGAAGTTATGTATCAATTATATCAATGTGACTCATTAAAACTGGAAAATAAGATATTATTCCGTTACAATATACAATAGTAGGTAATCTATGAAATATACTACTTAAGACAAAATTAACTTGACTCTAACCAACAAAAATAAAAACACAAATTCCTGAGAAATAGGAGGAATATGAAGGTAAGTTAAATTACATCCTGGGAAACTCAAATGGTAAAGAATCTGCTTGCAGTGTGGGAGATTTTGGTTCAGTACTTGGGTCGGGACGATCCCAAGGAGAAAGGCATGACAACCAACTTTAGTATTCTTGCCTGGAGAATTCTAGAGGAACCTGGTGGCCTACAGTCCACCAGGTGGCAAAGAGCTGGACATGACTGACCAACTGTTATTAAATTACATGATTAAGAAGCAATCATCCTGCATAATATGACCATTTTAGAACACAGATAACAAGGTTTTTATTACAAAGCAATGGTTAAGAGTGGTTGAAATAAAATGATGGGGAAAAAAGCTAAGTACGAAATCTAGAGGAACCTGGTGGCCTACAGTCCACCAGGTGGCAAAGAGCTGGACATGACTGACCAACTGTTATTAAATTACATGATTAAGAAGCAATCATCCTGCATAATATGACCATTTTAGAACACAGATAACAAGGTTTTTATTACAAAGCAATGGTTAAGAGTGGTTGAAATTAAAATGATGGGGAAAAAAGCTAAGTACGAATATAGGCAAAAATAAGAATAAAAGAGTGCAGCACATTTAATGTTTGATAAAATAGAATTCAGCTAAAACAGATAGTTTTATACTTCTAAAAAGAATCCTTACGAATGTTTATTTTCAAAATATATGTGTAAAGAAAGGAATGACATGAGTCAAAATGAATCAACATATTAGTAAGTACTGTATTTTCAGAAACTTATGATTGAATATGGGCTTCCCATGTGGTTCAGTGGCAAAGAAATCAGCCTGCTAATGCAGGAGCTACAGGAAATGCAGGTTCATTCCCTGGAGTGGAAAGATTATCTGGAAAAGGAAACTGCAAACCACTTCAATATTCTTGCCAGGATAATCCCATGGACAGAGGGGCCTGGCAGTCTATAGTCCATGGTTTGCAAATAGTTGGACATGACTGAGCATGTATGCAAGAACAAATAACTGAATATATTGATTTCTGATTAAAATTAAATAAAATTATAAAAATCAATATTAAAATCTTGTATCACAGTTCTACAAACTTTCTTTAAAAGAAAACCATTGGATATAATATTTATTATTATTATTTTTTAATTTTTATTTTTTCTTTATTTTACTTTACAATACTGTATTGGTTTTGCCATACATTGACATGAATCCACCACGGGTGTACATGAATTCCCAATCCTGAACCCTCCTCCCACCTCCCACCCCATATCATCTCTCTGGATCATCCTCATGCACCAGCCCCAATTGAATAAAAATTCTACTGTTCTCATCAACATTTTTGAAGGTATAAATAAACTGATTAGAAAATAGAAAAAAACATATAAAATACTAAATTTGAGAATTTAGGATAAAAGACTAAAAAAATCTCATAATTATGAGATTACTAATGAGAGTAATCAGATGGACGAGATAATAAAGAGTCTCAGCATTAAGATGCTGATAACATTTTAAGAGAAAAAATAATTTATTTTATGAGGGCCTGTGTCTTACTAAAAAGTTACAGAAGATTTCAAACTTCTTTTCTCAGATAATAGTTGGTGGAGTGGCAAGTACATCACAAGATATACAGACTTATGCTTCTTGCACATTTTTGGCTGCAAGTATGAAAGAAGGGAAGCAGGGAATTCAGGAAAATAAAGATTCTGTTCAACTTGGAGCAATTGAGGCCTGTGTAATGTGGCTACTAGAAAATGAATTCATCCAGATGACTGAAGCTAGTGATGGAACAGAAGGTAAATATGACTTCTGAATTGAAGTTCCTTTTTTACCTTTAGTGATTTAGAGTATCTAATATCTAAGACTGTTTTAGTAATAGAAAATTGACTTATCAACTCATTTTAAGTGAATCAGTGCTGTGTTCAGCAACATCAGACAGTAGCATGGAGCCTACTGATAAATATCCATGCATTGGATTCTGTTTGTAAAATTGATCAGAGCTTGAAAGATTAATTACAGAATGCCAAAAGACAATATTTTGTTTTATTTTTAACATTTGATCCTTTTTTCCCCACCCCTATTCCCAAACCAGGAAATGTGTATCATCCGACACACCTTGGTTCGGCAACTCTTTCTTCTTCACTTTCTCCAGTTGATACTTTAGATATTTTTGCTGACCTACAAAGAGCAATGAAGGGCTTTGTTTTAGAGAATGATCTGCATATTGTTTATTTGGTAAGTTCTATTTTCTTCATTAATTCCTTTGTGAAAATGGGGAGGAAATACCTATAAAGAATCCTGAACATCAAAAATACCCTAAAGGAATATATTGTCTGCTCTCCTTGACTAGGATAGTACTGGTGGGAATAGAGATGAAATAAGATGAATTTGTAGGAAGTAAGACAAAAAGTAATAAGCTAAATGTTCTAGTGACCTTTTAAATCTGCTTGCCTACTTGTCTGTTTTTTCTAAAGGATTTGAGATGATTTATTAAAAATATGCATTATACAGTTTGTAAGAACACAGCAAGGGGCAATGAGATATCTAGAAATTAAGGATAAGATCATAATGTAAAACTCAAGCAAAGATTGGTACATAAACAGGAACACAAATAAGTCATGTACAATTGTTATGCCCAACGTTAATTCTGGGCTGTCTAGCAACTGTAGCAAAGAGTAAAGCTGGTTAGTCTTAATATTAATAAGATAAAAAAACAACAACAAAAATAGAAGTATTGCATTTTATTGCCTAAGAGAAATGTAGTCCTAAAAATCAGACTATGGGACTTATATTTTTTATAAAGTATTTATAATAAATGCTATGAGGAATTTTAAAAGCTTTTTAAAATTAGATAATTTTTTATAAATATTATTTCTTAAAACAAAGATTTTTTATAATACTTGGTTAAAATACAGTTTGAGGTCATATTCTCTGGCAAGAACCTGACTGGAAATACTTAAATTTTGCAATTAAAAGTAGATGTGGGGAGTGATGTAGGCAAGATGGTTGTAAAAGAGATCTCTGACTCTAGTCCTCATCAACGATATGAATTAGCAAACACTCATAGTCAAGAACACTTTATAAAAATCCTAGAACCTGGTGATGAGGTTAAAACACTCTCTTAGAGTACAAAAACTGAGGGAAACCACATTAGAATGCCAAGAGCAGTGGTTTCACTTTGACTGTGTTGCCCCTCCTTCAAGCAAGCACAGTGCCTTGCTGGAGAATCCATGGTTTCTCTAGTGGGGAAAAGAGATTCAAGCTTGGCATCCAGTTTCCTCAGCATTCTGGAACATTCCTTGAGAAGGTCACTTCTGTCTTGCCTCACAGAGAAACCTAGGGGAATTGGCAAGGTTAGATAGACCACCAATGGTCAGCTAGGAACAAAGAAGCAGATGGGGCTCTCAGTGACCAGTATTTGGATTATGGCAGTGATACTGCATCTCTCTCTTAATCAGAAAGACCATCAAATGATTCCATTCTCTGTGGCATCAGAATGATGTCCCCATTTGATTGGGAAGCAGGGTGAGCAGTTCTGCCCAGCTGGCATTCCTAGCGTATGCATAATCCTCAATGTATATACTTATAAATTTTTATTTTTTATAAGAATAAAAAATTTATTTTTTAATAAGAATAAAAAAATATCTGGGGGGAATTCATAGAGGGAAAATGTAACAGAGTCAGATTAAGAATGTGATTTATGAGCTCTTAATAAAATGTTATAATAAAAACTTTAATTAAAAAAAGAAAAGAGAGGGAACCAAGCCAGCAGCCCTGCCAGCTGCAGAGCTTGCTGACAGCCTTGTCTGACCAGGGAGCCTGACTCTGGAATATAGCCTGGAATCTTGCATGAATACAGAGTTCATCCTTTGGGCCCACCCACCTTTGGAAGACAGTCTCTGCCTGTACCTGAACACGGAATCCAGCTTAATGGCACCAACTAACCAAGGAGTACGGTTTGTTCCTGCTTGACCAGAGAACCAAGGAGCAGCCCTACCCAACCTCAGAGCTCAGCCATCATGCCTGACTGTGTGAGCACAGCCGTGGGTCATGCCTATCCGTGTAACCAGGCTAGCAGTGTCACCTGACCAGGCAGCTCAGGCAGTAGTTCTGTTTGACTGCAGAGCTGAACCAGTGACCACCCCACAACCAGAGGCCCTGCCTGTTCCTTATGAATTCTACCAGCTGCCTCTTTCCCCAGACTAGCCTAACTAGTGAAAATCTTTTCTCTGATAAAGCAAACATGAAGATTGGAAGAAGTGACCACTTCCTCATATGTAAGACACCAACACCAACATGCAAGAAAAATGAAAAATAAGGGAAACATGACACCACCACCATCACCAAATAAATTAATAAAAACTTCAGTAACCAAACCTAAAAGAGATCTATGAACTGACTGACAAAGAATTCAGAATAATCCTTTTAATGAAATTCAATTAACTTCATTAAAGAAAACAGAAATAGGCAACTGAACAAAATTAAGAAGTCAATACATGAACAGAATGAAAAGTTCAACAAAGAAATAGAAACTGTTTTACAAAAGCCCCCATCCCACTAAGCCCCCCAAACCCAGAAATCCCAGAGCTGAAGAATACAATGAGTGATCTGTAAAATTCAATAGAGAGCTTCAAAAGCAGACTTGATAAAGCAGAAGAAAGAATCAGTGAATTCAGATAAGTCATTTGAAATTATACATACAGAGGAAGGGGTGTTGGTGAGCGGGGGGTTGGCTGGAAAGTAGAGAGTGAAAAAACCCCACAAGACTTATGGGACACCATCATATATATTATCAAAGTCCAGGTTGGAGGAGGGAGAGAAAATGACAGAAAGTCTATAAAGAAATAATGGCTAAAAATATCCCCAATATGGGGATAGATAGGGACACAAAGCTAAGAGGACCTCAAACAGGTACAACCCCAAAAAGACTTCATCTCGATACATCAAACTGTCAAAAATCAAAGATGAGAATTTTGAAAGCAACAGGAAAAAAGACTGTTGTTAAGTACAAGCAAACCTCATAAGGCTATCAGATTTCTCAGCAGAAACTTTGCACAGAGATTGGTATGATGTATCAAAATATTGAAAGACAAAAACTGCCAACTAAGAATACTATACCTAGCATGCTGTCTTTTCAAAATGAAGATAAGATAAAGATTTTCTCAGACAGGCAAAAGCTGAAGAAATTCATCATCCCGAGCATGCATTTAAGAAATGCTAAAGGAAGTTCTTCAAGCTGAAATGAAAGAATGCTGTTTAACAACATAAAACATGAATGTATAAAACTCACTGGTAAAGATAAATTTATAATAACATTCAGAATTCAGAATATAATGGTGATATGCAAATCACTTATACAAAAGTTAAAGACAAATATTGAAAATAATTATAATTTGCTAATGAATACATAAAATGTAAATTATAATATTAACTGCATTAAATGAGAGGGGGTGGAGAAGTAAAAATACAGTTTTTATATAGAATCAAAGTTATCAGCTTAAAATAGAAAGTTCAAGCTGTATATACAATGGGAAATCATTTATTTATTTAAAAAAAGGAGGAAATCTTTCCATTTGTGACAACATGGATTAACCTGATAGGCATTGTGCTAAATGTAATAACCAGACAGAGAAAGATAAACTTTGTATGGTTTCACCGATGTGGAATATGAAAAAGTTGAACTCAGAAACAAAGTGGAATGGTACTTGCCAGGGGCTAGGGTATGGGTGATGTGGGGAGATGTTGGTCAAAAGGTACAATCTTTTAGTTACAGCATACTTCCTTATTTTATTGTGTGTTGCTTTGTTTTATTGTGCTTTATAGATACTGCATTTCTATTTTAGAAACTGAGGGTTTGTGGTAACCTTATATTGAATAAGTCTCTTGGTGCCATTTTCCTAGCAGCATTGTTTTTATTTTTTAATTTAAAATTTTTTATATATTTATTTTTGGCCATACTTTGTTGGCTTGTCTTCAACCAGGAACCAAATGCCAGTCCTCAGCAATGAGAGCATGGCATCCAAGTCACTTCACTGGACTACCAGAGAATTCCCTAACAGCATTATTATTTTGAAAAATATTTACTTGGCCTTGCTGGGTCTTAGGTGTGGCACATGGAATCTAGTTCCCTGACCAGGGATTGAACCTGGGCCCCCTGCACTGATGCAGAGTTTTAACCACTGGAACACCAGGAAAGTCCCAGCGTTATTTATTTATTTATTTTTAATTAGACATTTAAAAAATTATTTATTTATTTTAGTTGCACTGGGTCTTTGTTGCTGTGTGTGGGCTTCCTTTAGTTGTGGAGAGGGGGGACTACTCTCTAGTTGTGTGCACAGGCTTCTCATTGCAGTGGCTTCTCTTGTGGAGCACAGGTTCTAGGCACATGGGCTCCAGTAGTTGCAGCACAGGGGCTCATTAATCGTGGCTCACAGGCCATAGCGCCTGCAGGCTTCAGTAGTTGCAGCATGGGCTCAGTAGTTGTGATGCATGGGCTTCGCTGCTCTGTGGCATGTTGAATCTTCCTTGATGGGGGATTGAACCTTTATTCCCTAAATTGGCAAGGTAGATTCCCATCCACTATACCAGTGACTTAGCAGCAGCAGCAGCATACCATGAGGAAAGTCCTGAGAATTACTTTTAAATTAAAGTGTGTGCTTGAATTTTATTAGACATAATCCTATTGCATACTTAAGAGACTACTTTTATATGCACTGGGAAAGCAAAAAACTTGTGTGGCTCACTTAATTGTGATAATTGCTTTATTGCAATGTTTTAGAATGAACCTACAGGATCCCAAGGTATGCCTGTGTAAGATGAATAAGTTCTGGGAATTTAATGTACAGCATAGTGATTATAGTTAGCATAGTGATTATAGCTAGTCATACTATATTGTATACTTGTATTTGCTTACAGAGAGAATCTCACCATACACACACACAGTGGTAACTATGTGAGGTAATAATAGATGGGCTAAACACCTGATTGTGGTAGTCATTTCACTGTGAATACATATATCAAATCATATTATTGTATCCTTTAAATAAATATATTTGATTTCATTTGTCAATTACCTCAATAAAGCTGGAAGGAGTGAAGGAGCAAATATATGTGTTTTGATAGGCAAGTGAGTAGGGGGTAAATCTGAAATTATTGTAAGAATTAAGGCTTGTCAAGAAATGTACTTCAATAAAAACACTGTATAGGGGTGAGCACTAGGAGAAATGTCTGGACAGGGCCATTTTCCACCCCCTTCTAGTGAACATATGTACTTCTACTTCACATGTGTACTTCATATATTCAAAGTTCTGTGCCTGAGAATGTGGCTAAGAAGAATCTCAAAGCTGGTCTTACCAGTTATCTGGCATGGCCTTAAAAGTAAGTCTCACTTATTGTACAGGGGTTATGATTATGAGCTCTAGGGTCAGACTTCCAGTTTACTTCCATGAAGATTTAGATTTAATGCAAGAGGCTTGTCAGGAGGCACAGTGGTAAAGAATCTGCTTGACAGTGTGGGAGATGTAAGAGACTCGGATTTGATCCCCAGGTCGGTAAGATCACTTGGAGTAGAAAATGACAACCCATTCCAGTGTTCTTGCCTACAAAATTCCATGGACAGAGTGAAGCCTGGTGGGTTACAGTCCATGTGGTCGCAAAGAGTTGGACACGACTGAGTAATTGAGCACACTCGCAAGCTATATACATTACTTTCTACCTGTTTTTCCCCTTTAACAATATATCTTGGAAAGCACTCTTTATCAGTTTATGAAGACTTTTATTCTTTTTATATCTGTATCACTCCATTGTGTATGTGGATTACCATTGTTTATTCAGTCAGTTCCTCTGATGAATATTTGAATTGTTCCCAGTATTCTGGTATGGCAAATGATGTTGCAGTGAATAACTTTGGTGCATAATATTGTAGTTTTGATGGAGGTGTATCTTTAGGAAAGAATCAAGAAGTATGATTGCTGAATAAAGTGTAAAGACATGTGATTTTGGTTTTTGCAAAATTGCTCTCCTCAGAGTTTGTATCATTTTCCAGTTATACCAGTTCTATATGAGGTGGTTATTTTTCTACAACCTCATAAAAAAAGGTATGCTGTCAAGCTTTTATATATTTTTTAAGCTTTTCTATTTGCATATACTATTAATATACATTTTTATTATGGATAAATTTGAACATTTTTTTCTGTATATTTAAGGCAGTATACTTTTATTTTCTATGAATTGTCCATGTCTTTTGCACATTTTTCTATTGTATTTTTAGTCTTTTTTTTTAAGTTTTAACAGTTCTTTTATATATACTAAGAGAGTAGTTCTTTGTGGTGTAATTACTTTTCTCCTAGT